>MKEJ01077657.1:0-15003 GCA_001753735.1 Embelia ribes
CTCAGGCTCGTTCATTTACTAAATGAGTTGACTTTGAATAATAAAATATGGCTCATTAGATAAATGAGTCGAGTTTGAACAACTTCCGACTCAGCTCTTTATTGGCTCGGTCTTATTTGATTCATGTATTTGTATACGTATATTTTAAATTTGAGGTGCTAATTTATATGTATAAACACATATAGTTCATACTAAATCTAATAAATTAAGAAAATCTTGTCTTATTACCTAAATAATGTATATTTTTAGTAACTTTACTCTTTCATATTTATTAGATTGAATTGAAAAAACTATAAAATGTTGTAAATATTTGATATATCTACTATTTTGTGGTTATTAATTGACGATTCTGTAAAAAATTTAATTTAATAATGTTTGTTTTACTACTTAATCGATAAATAATAAGTAATATATATTTATCTATAAGAACCAAAATATTCATGAATAAGCTCCGGTTCGACTTGGACTCGTACGAGATAAGCCTGAACAAAAAATTAAGACTCGTTAAATAAATGAGCTGAGTTTGAGCACACCCTCCAAACAAACGAGCCGAGTCTAAGTACATCCACCAAACAAACGAGCCGAACCTGATATTTTGAAAGAGGGCTAATTTTCAAATTAGGGCTCGTACGGCTCGGCTCGGCTAGGCTCATTTGCAATCCTATTAGTCTCCAAAGGGGACTAAGTTTCAAATTCGACCTTATATTTTGAAAACCTACACAAAAACGCTCCCCAATTTAGTAGGAAGATAAATTAGTCGAGTCGACCGTTCATTTACAAATAAGCCTATACAAACATAAAAATGGGATTTGTTGTGTAAATGAGTCAAAAACTGAGCAAGCACTGGCTTTCGCTTTCCAAGGGCTAATCAAGTATTGTTTTGATATCGAATATATCATTTGATAGGCAGTAGCAAATTAGAATTGAAATAAACATATAGGACTGAATTTTAAGTGAAATACAATATAATTTTCCGAAACAAACACCCCCCAATGATTTGGGCCTTTTGCATTAGTTGCTGATAAATAATACACTCTTTTGTTGTTGGTTTTTTTCCATTTTCAAGGTTCAAATCTTCAAGTCTAAAAATTTATTTGTGCATATTGGTATAATAATTTTAGTTCATATACCCACACTATTTTATATGAATTTTGATTATATTGGGTCATTGTACCAGTGAACCAACCCTTATAAATTCATAAGTATTGTTATAGGTGTATAATATTAAAACACATGAATGTGGGTAATTTCAAAACCCATTCATCATACTTTCCAATATGGAAAAATAGAAATTGTCATGGTAATGTATCTTTATTTTCTATTCTTTTCCCTATGATATTTTTATGTTTTAATTATTTGTTTATAAAAAAAAAACATATTTGTGCAGGCTATAGAGAACGAGCAGACTAATGACATAACTATTTTATTTATAAAAAATCCATTTGTAACTCAGTAGTTACGATATTTGTTCTAATATCTGAAGAAGTTGAAATATTTTAATTTTTCTCCTTAATTACTTTTTAGCCTTATATGATACGCATATTATATTTATATCATATATATATATAGTTATGACATGCATACTTTAAAGATAATAATCTGTGGATACAATTTGTACATCAATATACATAATGTAATCTACCAAATATTAATTAAATAATAAAACATTCATTTTAAACATTGTTCTGGAAAAAGGGGTGCATAAGCAATTTCAGTGAAGGATCAAGGGAAATTTTCTTACAAATTTTCAAACAAAAAAAAAAAGGATTGGGTCAACACCCGGTCGGGTCGGGTCGGGTTTGGGTCGGGGATGGATTCGGGTCGGGTCTTGTTCAAGTGTTATTCCGGTTGGGTTGGGTCAGGTTGGGTTTTCGGGAACCCGACCCATTTGCCATCCCTACTAGTGCCATATAACATAAGCTTTTGCTATTGGATATATTAAACTTTCACCCCATTTCCCCCTCAGTTAAAAGTTGACTTATTGGTATTTTGCTATTGAAAGAAACGGATAAGTTTGCCTTGTCAACATATTAAATATTGATACCAAATCGATTAAATGGTTTGTCTTTTTGCATTCTTCTGCTTTAACCTACTTGAAAGTATTATCGTTCTGGATGATTGGGCACATTAAGGCAGCATTTTTCTTATAGTTTTTGTTGTTCGATTACAACCTTTGAAGAATGGCATGGCTTGTGATTCTAATTAGTTTGCAAACATAACATGAGTTCATTTATGTTTGTTTCTCTGTCTTTTACCTACTTGGTTTTGTGCGTGTGCATCAAATGTTTTGCTTATAATGAATCTAAATCTCTTATCTTCTATATATAATCGTCGTATAGTGCATGGCCATGGGAACAGAAGAGCAGGACTTGGGAGGGCTAGTATCTCGTCTTTCCGCTTTGGTATGACCTTTACCGTTACTATCCTTTTAAAATGTTTACTGAAACGCCTTTCTCTGTTTTCTATCCGGACTATTTTCATTTGCATCTCCTCGCAGATTGAAGATGTTGCCGTCGTGGAAAGTGGACCCAGAGTTGAGAAGAAGCAAGCATATATAGTTGTCAGGCACATCAAGTTTGGCCCATCAAAGAAAGGCAGCTCTGCAAAAAAAGCTTCCAAAACCATTGATGTGGAGAATCCCGATACTCAAGATCTTGTGGCTAGCAACTCTTCTTCTATCATTGAAGACAACAAAATCGCTGATGAATCGGGTTTGGAAACTGATGATGAATCTCCTTCTGAAGAGAATCGGTACAAAAAGGAAGAGATTTCCCTTTCTGCGGAGGTCAATTCATCTGTCACAGAGAATAGGAACGAAAGGCAGGATACTACACCGGTCTTTGAAAATAGGTACAAAAGGCCGGACAGTTCACCGGTGATAGAGAATAGGTACAAAAGGCCGGACAATTCACCGGTGGTTGAGAATAGATATAATAGAGGGAACAATTCAGTGCCGATAGAGAATAGGTACAATAGAGTGAACAATTCACCGGTGACAGAGAATAGGTACGGTAGAGTAAACAATTCAACGCCTGCTGAGAATAGATATAATAGGGAGAATAATTCACCAGCACCCGAGAATAGGTACAGAAGGGATAATCAGTATAATCCAAATGCCGAAGGTGGAAGGGAGAGACTGAAACCGTTTTCCCAATTTCAGCCCAATACTGTGGTACCCCCATCGAACAATTCAAGGTTCCCTGCAAATGATCGGGGAGTGAATGATACTATTGAAAACAATACTGGTTCGACAGATAATAGGTACAGAAATGGAAATAGCTTTGATCCAACGAGACATCCAAGGCCTCAAGGGGGTCGAGCCGCTCCTCCATATTCTGATGGTCGCAGACAATTGGGATTTGATGATAGTAGACAAGACAGATGGGATGATTCTGCAGGGAGAGCTCAAATGCGTTGACATAGCAGAATGAGTTTTGATTATTCATATTTAAGGGTTAATCTTTCCGCCTCTGCACTATGTTCGGAAAACCATTTATGCATCGAGTTGGTGTACGAAGAGTAATGTTGAATTGTAACCCTATGATAAATTTTGTCCTAATTGAGGTCACAATAAATCTTTTCTGGTAGGTGGTTACTCTTTTGTATAGGCCATAGGGCCCGTTCTTCGACTTACTATTATTAGAATGCGCCAGGGAAAACTGGTGTCGTGGCCGAAGCCCAGGGTCGAGGCCATGCTTGTTCTTTTTTTTCTTTCTTTATTTATTTTTTTTGTGAGGTGAGAAATAATTTATTCATTATAGATCATTGTTGACAATGTATGAGATAATTCATACGAGAGTTCATTCTCGATGTTTTTATTGATCTCTTGTGTAACATGACCACTGGACAAAAATGTGTATTATCAGTTCACATAAAGAACATGACCACTGGACAAAAATGAGTACCATCGTTGTTCTTTCTATCAAGATCCTTGCTATCGAGAACGTGTGAGATGGCTGAGTTACCGTATAGGTTGACCGCTAATATCCCAGGTCACATTTGGGTGCCGAATGTGTCAAAGAAGCCCCCATTTCATAGACGATTGGACGGGAAAAAAATCTTTTGAATTTGAATTGGAAAATAAAAAAGTTCTTCTGGTCGCCTTGAGCCAAGGGGTGCTTATTGCATACTATGAATAATGCATATGATATACCGGTAGTGCAGGAGGAACGCTAAATAATTTCTCGTCAAATGTTCAAGTAAGCTCTTTTTTCATTTTGGATGGAGTATATTTGGACCCATAGTCGAATCCATTTAGGTGTGGTGAGGATATTGCATGAAATTTTTTGATACCATATCTATTGCTACCACTTAGTGAATTAAAAAACCAGAATTATCCCAAACCCGTTTACAATTTTTGGTTGAATTTTGAAAACTATTTCGTTTAATAGTAGGCTATCCGATTTTTAACCATATGCTACCATTTATTTTTAACTCGGCCTTTGTAATGGTCCGGCAATACTCGTTTGTGAGTCGTGAATAGCTAATCTTTACAACTTATTAAAAAAATCAATAATAATATTGACAAAAATTAATAACAAAATAGATTCATATGATAACTGATAACAAAAAAACGTAACATATTCATCAGACATGGGATATATCCTATAAGCAATAAACGTGTATAGGTAATTAGGTACCCAACACTTCCATACCACACTCACACTAAATCATATTGGGTATCTACATTTCATATCATATCTATACAAAAATTATTAAGTAACCTTGGATGAATTTTAATGGGTTTTGGACGGGTTAAATACCCACAAAGATCTGTCCCTTTGCCATCTCTAAACCCAAACTCATAGGGGATGTAAATGTAAATTTTTGAAATTAACATGTTCCTTTATACATATATTCCAAACCTCTGGGCCGTAGGTGTATTTTACAACACTTCTCTTTTCTTGAATAAAAAGAAAACCCCAATCATAGCATCTGTTCTCTCTCTCTCTCTCTCTCTCTCTCGATTTGGGCAGACTTTGTAAGTCTATTGTGTTTAATTAGCCCTCGAATTAGCGATTTGTAATCTAATTGTTAGGGTTTTTGATTGTAGGGTATTGTTTGTTTTTTCAGGAAGATGACACAAGATGTGGAGATGAAAGAGCAGCAACCAGCAGAAGTAGCTCCATCCAACTCAGTTGTCTCTGCTGGCCCATCTACTCTGCAGGGTATCTTCCAAATTTTCACATTTAAGCCCCCTAAATTTTAATCCATATAGCTCAAACTTTAAAAATTCAGATTTGGATATGGAGAATGCCCACATCAGGTTATGGGTTTGTTTGCTTTGAGCTTTTAACTCAAGATTTTTTGTTATTTTGCTTAAAAGTTGGGCTGTATTTGGTTGCATAAAGCTGAGCTTATGTGCTAGTTGAATTTAAATAAGCTCGAAGCTTATCCAAATTTTTTCTTTGAAAAAAAAGTTAGCTTCTTTTGCTTAAAAATTGCAACCAAACAAACCCTATATATATAATCATATATGGAAAACCCAGTAGGTTTTCGCATTGTGAGTTCTAGGGGCATATGATGTACGTCACCCCTATTTCAGGGGAGGCCATTTCCAGGGTACCAAGCAGTGACCCCCAAGTTGGAAGCAATGCATGGCCCTAACTATAGAAAAGTTATGGCTTTAAACACCACAAATATCATTATAAGGAGACATTGAACATGAAATAACTATGGTAATCAGGTGCCATGTAAACAATTAAGGTAACTCCTATTTAAATTAGCTAAATTTAATCCCTAAATTTTAATCTTTATTCTCAAACTTTAAAGTAGAGGCTATGACATTGAGAATCCATCGCACTAAAAGTAGACAGGGGATGACATTAGTCTCCAAGTTCAAGGAGAGCACTATAGCAAACCCCCTACTAAGATTTTAGGGGATAAATACTGTTTGGATAGGCTGGTGGAGTGGTCTATTGGTTTTAACCCCTATGGGAAAGTTATCTTCTTTTGGATGCATTCTATGGTTGTCTGATATCTTGAGGGATAGAAGCAGCGAAGGAAAATTTAGGAAGAAAAGAAATTTGAGCTAAATCTTCTCCGTTTTTTTGGTGTGCTGAAAATTAGCGTCTGTGTTGTTAGAGAAAACTTGATAAAGTAAAAGGAAGGAAAATTGAGGATGAAAAAAAAGGGGAAAACCTAAGTTATAGTCCTCCTGGTGTGTCAATAAATGAGAAACTGCTTAATATATTCTGAAATCAACTTTGTTTTGAATGATCCAAGCATGATATTCTCCCGCCATAAGACCCATGTGCAATGTACATCTTTTTTTTTAGTCCATTCCTGGAAGGAAATAGATATCTTTTGGTGTGAGACTTCCAACCGTGAGATATATGCCACATGGCATGCTAATGGTTGTCATATAAGCAGATCAGCTATATAGGTTATTAATTTTCTTTTAGCAAAGCCCATTTTTTCATCTTTTCCCCTTCTCTTTATAATTTGTAGTTCTAAATACAACGTTTGGAATTTATGCATAGAGATTGGTCTTTTCAGATCTGAAGGAGATATCATCATTGATCGAGGCTGGAGCATATGCTCGGGAGGTGCGCCGGATATTTCGTGCCATTAGGCTGACACTTACTTTGAGGCGGAAGTTAAAGGTTTCAATAATCTCTGCATTTTTGGATCATTCTCTTGTTCCTGGGTCCGAGGTTCATAATCGGTTGATCTCTTATCTTCCTCAGGTAGTTTTGGGATTTTTCATATTATTGTGCTTCAACTTCAAATTGTGCTTTGTTATGGTTCTGCATTCTTGATTGAAATGTTTGGGATGCTAGCTTGCAAAGTATTTATGAAGCAAATCATCTTGTTGTGGCTAGTTTCATGGATTATATGTAGAAGTGAATGCTTACACTTGTTGCCCCTTTTCTTCATGTGAAACTAAGATGTGCCTCTCTGAAATTTGAATCTACACAAACCATCAAACACAGATTTGAATTGAAATTGAAGTATTTGTTGAAGCAGGGATGATGTTCAGGTCAGATAGAGAAAGTTGCTGATTTGGCATTTGATTGAAGAGGCTTTGGCATCATTTTATTTTTATTTTTGGAAGCAAAATCATTCATGTCTTTTAGGTTGGGGAAATGTTCTTTTCTTAATTGGTGGATTTACCATGTAGTCACTGTTGAGTAGTATACGTATTTTTCCAGTTTGTAGTTTTGCCTGTAAATGGTGGAAATAGTAAAAGTCTGGGTTTGGGCAATTAGTTTTTTTTTCTTAATATTGTTGTGGATTAGTGATCTGTTAACATGGCTTGTACCCGAGTTATGTTATTGCATTACCATGCTGATGCCTGCTCTTTTCCTGAAAATCTTATTTTTCTTAATCCCAATTGCATTGGCCATTAGGAGGAGGACCATGATATGGAAGTTGACACTGCAACATCAACGCCTCAAGCTCCAATGAAGCACCCAGTGCCTGAGCTTGAAATTTACTGCTACTTGCTTGTGCTAATATTTTTAATCGATCAGAAGCGGTATAACGAGGTAATATTATATTTTTACATGCCTTTCATATTTCTTCCTCTTCTTTTGTTCCTTGTTATAAATGGTGAAACTCTTTGATACTTACCACTTGCTTTCTTTCAGGCTAAAGCATGTTCCTCAGCAAGTATCGCTCGTCTGAAGAATGTGAACAGGCGAACTGTCGATGTTTTGGCTGCAAGACTCTATTTCTACTACTCTCTGAGCTATGAACTCACTGGTGATCTTGCTGAGATTCGAGGGTCAGTCTTATAGTTTATCATGATTCATTATCTTTTGTGAATTTGTTTTGTTGTCTATCATGTATGTCCTCTGGATTCTGTATTATTGTAACTTTATGGTCCATAGGGTTATACATTTAGAAAATTAACCTTTTGGGCCATTTTTTGTAAATAACTGATCTTTGTAACTTGTTTTAAATAGATGAGAGATTTTAACAATTTAATCAACAAATTCCCTGTAGTGTACCTCATTAAGAAGCATTGACAGAAATATGAAACCGAATAGTTAAAGAGTACTGATAAATGAAGCAACCAACATAACTTGTGGAACTGGAAAAAGAAAAGGTTCAGAAAGTTGAATTTTCTGCAACGGTGGGGGAGTATGGCAGTGACTGTTCAATGAGCTCGACAGCTTGTTCAAATGGTGGATGACAGCTTATTGTAGGAGAGGGCAGGGAAAGTAGATAATAAGGGTGAAGAACAGAGACCTCTTGGATGGTTTGAGGATGGGAACAATGAAAACATCTTCTGGTTCTCTTTTCAGACCATTTTTGTCTGCGTTTTAGGGTCTGTGAGAGAAATGAACTACTAAAATGTTTTCCAATGTCATTTGGTTCTAGAGAACCAAATATTGTTTGCAAAAAAAATTAACGAAACAGACTCCACCTTTTTGAAAATCTTAGAAGGTAGAACAGTTGCGCAATATCTAGCAGCGTTGCTGATTACTGTCTTACCTGTTTTACGGTTGTTATTTGGTTACTGCAATTGCTGGCTGTTTTCTGTTGACTGACTTGATCCTCTTTAATCAACAGTAATCTCCTTGGTTTGCACCGAATTGCTACATTGAGGCATGATGAGTTGGGGCAGGTTTGTTTCAAATTGTTTTCATTTGTCATAAAATGTTTATTCCGACTCTCATTCTGATAAAATAATGCTGTGCAGGAAACACTTCTGAACCTGCTGCTTCGAAATTACCTCCACTACAACTTGTATGATCAGGCAGAGAAGTTGAGGTCAAAGGCACCTCGTTTTGAAGCTCATTCAAATCAGCAGGCAAACTTCTTCTCACTCTCTTTTTCAGTTCGGCTAATTTATAGAGAATATGGTTTAGTTTTGCAGTGATGTATTTTTATAAAAAGATTGATAGAACTGTCAGGCTTTGATATATTTGACCCTGCATTAGAATGGATTACTAGGTAGCCATCCATTCTAGTGATTAATATGATTCTGCATGTGCTGTAAGTGTTTGTGTAATTTGTCTTTTGCATCTATAGTTCAATGTAAGATGGTTTGGATATATAAGGAGACATATGAGTCCACCAGTTAGAAAATTCGAGAGTATTGTAGTGGAAACGAAAAGGAATGGTAGAGTTAGACCTCTAATTAAACGGTTACAAGTGTTACAAAGGGATATGTGTATTACAATGTTGGACGAGCAAATAGCCTTCGATAGCAGTGAGTAGTGTAGGAAAATTCACGTTAACGACCTGACATGACTTCTTATTTTCTTTTCGTTTAGCTTACCCCATTTTATTGGGAATTTTAAGGTTTGGATGATGATCAATGGTTTAGTGTCAAAAGCTTTTGGCTTGTTTTTAGGAACCAAAGTATATTAGACCATCGATCTGCTTTAACTTTCTACTGATTTTAGTTATGTATTTTCAATCACTGGTACAAGCTTATATATGAATATCCTAGAGCACAAAACTCTCGCATTGCGGGATTTGGGTGAGTCTGATGTACACAACCTTACTCCTATTTCCAGGGAGTTTATTTCTAACGGGATGAACCCGTGACCCACAAGTCGCAATAGAGGTGTGCATGGCCGTAACTTATAGAAATTCAAGTTAGAGCTTTAAATACCACCAATATCAATTTCAAAAGAGGATAAACATAGAGCATCTATAATAATCAGATGCCATATAAACATCAGGCTATCTCCATAAATTAATACAGATTGGATGGCCATCCTCCTTACACGATTATCTGGCTGAATGGTGGTTTTTGTTGTTTGTATTAATTAGTCCTTTTTATTGATGTTGATCATTGTTCTTTGCTCTGTTCACTCCAAGCCTCATGATATTTTCATGCACAGTGTTCATTATCTAATCTCTGGCCTCACTATTACTTTGTCATATTGCAGTTTTGCCGTTACCTCTTTTATCTTGGGAAGATCAGGACCATTCAATTGGAGTATACTGATGCTAAGGAATCACTCCTGCAAGCTGCTCGAAAGGCTCCAGCTGCAGCTCTTGGTTTCCGGGTGCAATGCAATAAGTGGGCCATCATTGTCCGTCTACTTCTTGGAGAAATCCCCGAGAGGACTGTTTTTATGCAGAAGGGGATGGAGAAAGCTTTGAGGCCTTACTTTGAGCTCACCAACGTGAGTTCATTTTTTCTTAGTGTTTTGCTTCTCGGATGAGAATTAATTGTTTCGAGAACTGGGCTTTCAATGTAATTTAGGGACCTTTTGGTAGGGTTTTCTGTGACTGGTTTCACTCACAAGGAGGTTGGTTTTTTCATACGAGGTAACTTGTTTGGTCAGAGGTTGCCAAATAAATTTTGCTGGGGTTTGTTGATTCAACAGACAAAACCAAAACCCTTGCAAAGTGGGATCTCTAAAATGAAATTATTAGTATCTCAGCTTTTGAATTACCGAATGGCTTTTCGGCAACCATATACTTGTTTATAATAATAAAAGTAGTCTTGCTGCTTGACCCTCTGAGACCCAAAGTAAGATTCTTTTTAAGTAGCCATTACGTGAGATGACCTCTGCTTAACTATTTACTCTGCTGTTATGGTATCCCACTTTCTCAGGCTGTTCGGATTGGTGACTTGGAGCTGTTTAGGAACGTTGCTGACAAGTTCTCTAGTATTTTCACTTCAGATGGGACCCACAACTTAATCGTTAGACTGCGTCACAATGTCATAAGAACTGGATTGCGCAATATCAGCATCTCTTATTCCCGCATCTCTCTTGCTGATGTGGCGCAAAAACTAAGGTTGGACTCTGCCAATCCCGTGGCTGATGCTGAGAGTATTGTGGCTAAAGCAATAAGAGATGGTGCTATTGACGCAACACTGGATCATGCGAATGGGTATATGGTGTCAAAGGAGACTGGAGATATATACTCTACGAACGAGCCTCAAATTGCTTTCAACTCGAGGATTGCTTTCTGTCTGAATATGCACAATGATGCTGTGCGTGCTCTTCGATTCCCTCCGAATTCCCACAAGGAGAAAGAAAGTGCTGAGAAAAGGAGAGAGAGGCAACAGCAGGAGCAAGAGCTCGCAAAGCATATAGCTGAAGAGGATGACGATGAGTTCTAATCGAGGGATGATCCGCAAAGATGGCATCTCTTTCTGGTTTATTTCATTGTTATTTGTGGAACTGGTTGACTAGAAAATCAATGATCTTTGTTGTTCACTTTGAACTATGTTTATTTTTACATTTTCTAAATACTATAGTATCTATCATCTTGCTTTTTCACTTTGAACTAAGTTTACTTTTACATCTGAGATTTTTTTTATTATGATTGATGAGGGAAATTAAATTTGAATCAAACCCAATTCCATATCTATTAGTAGGAATATTGTTCTTTTATGATAGGTTTTTTTTTTATTATTATAGAAAGGACGGCTTTAAACGATCATGCTCCCATTTATAACGTTGTTTAGGGAAAGAGAAATTGAATGAGAATAGAAATTTATGCTTATTTAGTATTTCAGTTTACAATTTTTATATTGAGATTTTTTTATAACTGTGCTTTATGAATGCCAAAACCTATTTGGTAATAACTTTTAAAAATAGTTTTCAAACTAAAGAATGAAAAAAAAGTGTAAAAAAGTGTAAAAAAGGACTCTTCATTTCGAAGGAAAGGATGATAAGCACTCTATATGGTTTTATTTTCAAACCACGATGGCAAATAATGGAAGTTAGATTCATTTGCACAACTCTGTTTAAAATCTCTTTGCCCCGCTCAAGAAATGATAATAATTCAAAATCCAAATCTAAACTATTCGATGCAAAACTAGGTACTAAAAACTGCAACTGATGCAAGCGCGGTGAAACATAATGGAAATAAAAAAAGAAGCTCGGGTTTCCACTGAATAGGCTTTCGAAATGCAAGCATGCAAATAATAAAAGAAAAAACTTGCTCATGACATCAAGCCTTCCCACGACTTGAAAGTCATCCCACTCATGTAACCATTTTTAACCCCTAAATTTTAACCTCTCTATCTCAAACTCTAAAATAGAGGGTGAAATGGAGAATGTACATTCACTCTGTAAACTTAAAAAGAGAACTAAACAATCGTCCTCCGTTCAAGGGGGTAATTGTTGCAAACACCCTATTTTTAGGGGATGAATAGTGGATACACTGATGAGATGATTCCTTGAGTTCCAACCTCTAAAATTCAAGATAGAAACCGTTTACGGGAAACTTGTGGGAGTGCCCTAGTCATTCTCAAACTCATTTCTTTTCTTCCACATTGAAAATATTAGCATAAATAGCAAGACTATATAGTGCAAACTCTAGTTTTCTTTCCAGAATAAAGATCAAAAAATCAACCTTCATTAGTATGTATGTAATTCAATCAATCAACAGAGCACGTGTCCGAAAGTTCGGTCTATTACGCTAACTAGAATACGAGAAAGGATGTGAGAGATCGAGCTTAGCGACACAACTCTCTTTTTCAAGGAAAATGATTCACATATGAAGAATATGTACGGAAACTGAACAAATACCTATGCGGTTAAATCCCATACATTGATCCTATTTCTTGGAAAAATAAAATCAACGTACAACGTATAATCGTATTTTGTCCCGTTTATGTATATGATTTCCTCCACGTATATCTTTACCTACGTAATTAGATTTTGCGCATCGATACTATTCCTCGGGAAAAGATCAATGCACATTAAATAATCATATTTTGTACAGTTTTATGTTCGCGATTTCCTTTTAGTGTATCTTTACTTTCAAAATGCTACTACTAGAAGGAGAAAATTTGCACATTACATTACGGCGTTTGACGATTTTAATCATTCTCAAATTTATTTCACTTTTTCCCACAATAAAAATAATATCTCGTGCAAACTCTAGTTTTTTTGTTTTGTTTTTTTTTCACAATATGTATATAACATAATGAGTCAGCAGGGTATATAAGCGCATAATTATGATGAAATAAGGGATTGGTATCTGAAATTTAGATCTAGTTGGAATCTAATTACTTTTCCCGATAAATAATAATTAGAGAGAGACTGATGTGGCAGATATGATTTAAATTTAAAAAATATATATATTTAAAATAAGAAAATAATGTAATTTTGTGAAATTTTAAAATATAACATATGGAAAATAACATATTCATCTAAAAAAATCTACCTAAAATGGATACCCGCAGATGGGAATTTTTATTTTAAAATACACTGCTTCCATGTTTGTAATTCAATTTCGAAATTGGTAAGAAAAATTGGTGGGTGCATTTTCCGATATATTCATTTTTGTAAGAGAAATATTTTTTTAGAAACTCTGTTTTATAAATTAAAAGACAAAGATGGGTCGGCATACTCAAATGTTTTGCCTAGAAGCAAACTTTTTTGGATGCTTTGTCTGTACATAAGCACAATTATGAACAATTTCTTTGTTTTTTTTTTCTTTTATATAAATATTTATATTTAGCAATATAGACTTGTAGACTACACATACTTTTCTTTTCCCTGAAACTATTGGCAACTCGTTACTTTTCTTTGCTTTGAATCATTGATGACTTCAATTTGTAGTTCATAGAACAAAAATTCATTTATTTTCAAATTAAAAGTATACCAAAGATAAATTATGTAAGATACCATCAATCAAAATGTTGTGGTTAACTGAAAATGTTTCGAATCTTGAAATCAGTTTTCGCTACACTATATACGCCTTAAGAGTGAAAATTCGAGAAAGTACCCCCATCGGCGCCCTATGCAAGTAGTTATATTCATGGAGTTTTACGTCGGAGACGGAATGAGATAGCTAATGAGTAGACCAAATTGATCATTAACGAGAACCCATGTAAAATGTCCGTTGTTACAAAATATCAAAATACGTCTAATATACAGGAAAAAGAGTTGTACGGTCAGATAATCAAGTATACAAACTTAAACTTATCAACAAATAGCAAAATTATGTATACATAGTTTCATCAACCTTCCTCATCTCAACAAATAGCAAAATTATACTTAAACTTATCAAATAACCAACCATTATTAAAAACTTTCACAATTTTGATAATTAATATAATTTTGTTTTTTAAACATTCCAACTTTGTTTTTCATCATTTAAGCACCCCAACTTCTCTTTACCCGTCAATATGATATAGAACACTAATGGCGTTTGTTTTTCCTTTAACTAATATTAATAGTCATGAGAAAAAGTAAAAAGAATTTTGAAATATTTAACAAATACAAAATATTAAAATTCAAATTAGAAAAATATAAAAATTATAACGTAAATATAGATAATATTAACAATCACCCAAACCGCTTATAAATTTAACCTTTAATAATTATATAACTTTTTTTCTTTTCAAAAATAAGCACACTAATATTTATAAAAATTTTATTTTAATTATCATTCTTTAATGGATTAGTTTTTTCATTGCCATTCTCACAAATAATTAAAATTAATAATTGATTGTTTGGTCAGTATTTAAAAATCCAACCTATTTATTTTTACAAGTTTTATATAGCAAACTGTGACCTATATTTTTTATACCTATTTAAAATCTTTCCTTGTTCAACTCAAAGTATTAATTAAATTATGAAATTTAATCTTGTAAATTTATAGATAATTGCATATTAACTCTTTATGATATCTAAATAAATGTTATCAGTATTAGAATATATTTTTAATTAACGAAAAAATAAACTGCTAGTATTTAGACCATATTTTAAATAGCTTAAATGACAAAAAATAAAGTTGGAATATTTAAAAAATAAAGATACTTTAACTATAAGGTTAATTTACTCTGAAAAGTCACATTACGTTAATTGATGTGATTTACGTCATTTAAATTAACTTTCAGTTTCGATTATAAAAAAAAAAAAAAAGAATTAACTTTTGATTTATATATATAATATAATATAAACCAATTATGTCACCTCTTCGAAACTTAAGGACCAACATTATTTTAATTCAAATTACAGGGCCAAATAGATTTTTGATTAGGAAAACAATCGTTACAAACAATTATGTGGCTAGTTTTTCATTTATATAAATTTTTTTGTTTCATATTAAGTCTCGCTTTAAAAA
>MKEJ01077659.1:0-5000 GCA_001753735.1 Embelia ribes
TTTTGGAATAATATTTATTAATATTTAAAATATTAATAAATAGAAAAAAACTTAATTAAATATAAAAAAAAAGGGAACTTCCCCAAGTCCTAGTACTTGATTATAGGCTAGGTACTTGAACTTGTACAAATGAGTTTTACGGACCAAATACGGTCATAAACTTGTAAGTACTTGAACTTATTTCTAAACGAGCTCGAGGGAGTAAGGTCGGTCTTATACTCATGATATGCCTCAAATATTTGATTCAATACATCGAATGCATGTTTAATTTTATGTTTGGCATATTAGAACTTGTTGAATTTCACTTGACATAGCATATACTGTGCACGCAACATACGAATGCGATTTTGATTTCTCGACTTACAGACACCTACTTGATCAAATTTTGATATACACGAAAACTATATAGCATATAGATGTTATTTTGTCTATGGCATATTCCTTGACACACTTAGAGCGAAATTTGGCTACGTTTTGCCCTTTATGTGCCAAATTGGAATGACTCGGCTATCGGTACTATTGTATTTTGGTGTTCTAACTTGTAAAGCATCTAACCATTTGTTAGAGTCATTATTGAACTTGTACTTGTGCTAGCATCGTGACCCATGGCTTAGCGAGTGATATCCACACTAGTAAGTTGCCCAATGTGGCTTATGTTGACTTGGTCTTGAGATTTATGATAATTTATGTACTTCTTTATATTTATACATATATATGTATTCGTGCAACAAACGTCCTTTATGATCTGTTTCAGTTGTACAAAAATTACAACACTTGAATAAGAAGTGCGTGAATTAGAAAATGTTAACTCTTGTGACATGTTAAGTAATGAACATATTTTCTCGTACATGTACTTGATTATTACATAACATGCATGTATGCTATGTTAATTCATAATTTGCAACTCGTTTAGCTAGTTCATGTACTTAAATTATTTTATTTCTTAATTGTACATGAGTCTGAGACCCCTCTCAATTTTACAGGAAAAACATCAATAAATCCAGTAAATTAAGATGTGCTAGTAGACAAGACGGAATTCGCCTCAATTGGACTATCGTTTTATGTTAGCTTGCTCTTTCTCTTGCTTCATTTTCAGTTGTAATAAGAAATGCTCGTGTTTAAGCCCAGACAATAGTTATACTATCTCATACTTGTTTAGTTTGTAATTTTCGACATTGTTATATATTGTGACTCGTTTAACATATTAATTTACTTATGGGTTGATGACATGACACCTTATATTCGTTTCGAAATTTGGGCCGTCACACTTGTGAAAAAAGAAAACAAGCATGTATTTATAGGACGGAAGAAGTATAAAATCTCACGCATTAAAAGTTTGCAATATTGAATTGGTTTCTCGCAATAGAGAATTTATTCATAAGTGTATAAATTGTATATGTAACATGGTAATAAAAGAAAAGGAAGGGTCATATGGTAATTGCCAATTGGTGGATGTGATGGTCACCATCCAAATAATCTTTTTGGTAATCCACCAAGAGGCACCCATGCCATGTGCACCCTCTTAGGCTTAAACTTAAAAAGCAAAGTTATCGAATAGTGTCTTTATTTTTTGGGGGTGGATCCCATACTTTAGGTCAACTTGGGCTTATTTTAGTAATTTAATATATTTCGTACAATAGTTATTTTTTTTAAATATAAAAATTACCGTATTTTAAAAATAAAATTTTATAAACTTATAATAATATATTACCACTAAATTTAATTTATTTTGAATTAAAATTGGTTATAGTAAAATGTTCTCCTTTTATACTAATCTTATATTCAAGATACAGGAATTCCGCATAAAAAATTTCTTTTATATAACAAGAAAAAAAATATTCTTGGATTGAGATCAAACCCTTGCAACTATCCTCTTTGCATTTGATTCGAGCTCAAAATATGGTAAAGTTAATATGCATCATCGAAGGTGCCTTTCTTATCTTCTATTTTTCTCAACTTTGAGATGAGAACAAAATGAAAGTAACCAACAATTATATATCTGTAGATTTCTAAGATTTTATCGGTACTAGAAATTTAATGCATAATTGGTGCAAAGGTTACTCTTGTGAAATGTATAGAAACGAAAATCTATTCGTTAAAAAATCATAATCGCAACCAGCATTTTTTTTTTCATATTTTCCGATTTGCAATTATTGCCATAGTTGGTAAAATATGGGATGGAAAAAAAATATTACAATAAGGACAGGTGCAATACGATTTTCTTATAAATATATGTTCTGAACATTTCGGCATAATGTATAAATTAATGATATAAATTTTTAAATAATATATTATTTATTATTTTAAATTATTTTTTCTAAAATTTAGCTAAAAAAATGAATTACAAGTGTATTAAACGGGATGTATAAAAAATACACATATTCTACATTAGGTTGCATATTAATTTAGAAAATAATAAAAAAATTTAATTAAAGGTACGAGTATTAAACGTAAAAGTTTGTCAATTTACTAACTATTTACATCCACTTTTTGGAAGAATATCAAAATCACCCCTCTATTGAAAAGTATTGCATATTGGCCCCTGGCTGTCGGAAATGCTACTCAGTGGATATTTTTAAAACAAAAATAAATATCCTCCTCTTCAAGAACACATATTGAATAAAAACCCAAAATTTTGCCGCAAATCTGAGTAAACCAGGTACCACCCTTAATTACCAACAAGCATATTGGTGATAATTTGTTGTTCTATCAACAGATTATGGTGAAAATTTAGTGTCTTTACGTTGATTCCTTTGTGGGTTTTTACAGAATAGTTGTAATTGATAATGGGTTCATTTGTTCTTTTTTCAAATAATCATCTCTTGGTTACTCAATATAAACTGAGAGCTCAATCTGGAAAAGTTCGAATTGGGAATAAAAATGGTTCAATTTGTTCATTTTCTAATGCAAGATATAATAATTCAGCCTCTTTTCCATCATTAGGGTTTTATAATTCTTGTAATAATCAGCAAAGTTTACTATATAGTGCCCAAATTAGGTCACTTTTTAATGGAATTAGAGAAGATAGAGATATCCAATGGGGGAAAAGACAGCATTTGGGTTTGAAAAAGAGGTTTTCGTTGAGGTTGCGGCCGAGGCTTAGGTTGTTTTCGAGAATTTTGAAAACGGTTTCGGTTCGGGCAGCTTTGAATGACCTCGGGATGTTTCTGCGAAAGAATGCGAAGAGGGTTGTAGCAATTGTTTCCATTTCTGTGGCGTTAGGGCTGTGTTTCTTGTTTTTGAAATTAACGGCAATGCCATCTCCTAAAAGTGTCCCGTACTCGGATTTAGTTGCGAGTCTTCAAAATGGGACAGTGGAAAAGGTTTTGTTCCTGGAGGGTTCGCGTCGAATATATTACAGTTCCAACTCGCTGGGTGCCGATGAAACTCAAGTACCAGAAAATGGAAATCCAGTTGATACAGTTGCAAGTAGTGATGTTTTGAAAAACAAAGGATTAAAGGGTTTAAATGTGTTGAAGAATTTGATAATGAAGAGGGCTTCAACCCCTCAATGGCAATACTCTACGAGAAAGATTGACAACGATGAGAGCTTTCTCCTGAGCTTGATGCGAGAGAAAGGGACTAGCTATTCCTCCGCCCCTCCATCTGTATTCACGTCGATAAGGAGTATTTTGGTTACAGTGATATGTTTATGGATTCCATTGACTCCTCTTATGTGGCTTCTTTATCGGCAACTCTCTGCTGCGAATAACCCCGCAAAGAACCGAAGGCCTGGTAATCAGATAGTTGGCTTTGATGATGTGGAGGGCGTCGATACTGCAAAGGTAGAGCTTATGGAGGTATGTGATCGTAACTCTTGACCTCTACACCAATTTATTTAGTTTTCAAGTTGGATGAAATTGGAAATTCTTTATCGTACAAGTATGTGGATTGAGTCCAAGCTATTGGTTTTGTGAGAAATGATAATGATTCTCTCTTGCGATACTTCAAAAGCTGAACTACCAATCAATTTGCAAATGAAAATATCTGAACTAAAATAAGTCAGGATGATAATACAACAAGCTCGCTATCGGTGTTTTTTATTTGATTTCAACTTTTGAGCACAAACTCTTTAGTTTTTTCTCTTAAAAGTTGAACCACATTTAGATACTCAGCTTTTAAGCTAAGCCTTTTGCTATAGAAGTTTTAAACTGGATGCACTTAGTTTTTTTCTTAGTATGAAAAAAGCTGGCTTTTTTGAGTTGCAATTTTCGAATTGCGACTCAAAGCAAATCATGTATAACAAGAGAAGATGGATAGGGTTAAAGCTGCATGTAGTGGTCAAAGAAATTGTACATAAAGCAATCCGAGGATGTAAATATGAATATTGTTCGAAAGGACCCTCTTAGACTTATAATTTATAGCTTTTTCTTCTGATTTTCGCAAGTTTCTCTGACCCTCTTTTGACCAAATGGTCATGTATTTCTATCATCTGTAGATAGTATCATGTCTGCAAGGATCTATTAACTACAGTAAATTAGGAGCGAAATTGCCTAGAGGAGTGCTATTAGTAGGCCCACCGGGGACAGGTAAAACTTTACTCGCCCGTGCAGTGGCTGGGGAAGCTGGAGTACCATTTTTCACAGTTTCTGCAAGTGAATTTGTTGAGATGTTTGTCGGAAGAGGAGCTGCGCGTATTAGGGACCTTTTCAGCGTTGCAAGAAAGAACTCGCCTTCGATAATATTCATCGATGAGCTTGATGCTGTTGGAGGAAAGCGCGGCAGAAGTTTCAATGATGAACGAGACCAAACCCTTAACCAGGTAAATTCTAACCTGTGATTTATACTGAAATTAAATTTCTAAATCGTGAAAAAATTATATATGAAATCAAGTAACTTTCTGCAAAAATCTGCTTTAAATAAGGGGAAATACTAATAGCTTATTCGAATCATACGTCATATTAGTGACTCCTTTGTTAGTTTTTCGTTCGTATAGCATTTACCCATATTGCATTATCCATTGATATTGGAATGCGATGCACCACTGGTAGTCACCACAT
>MKEJ01077664.1:0-25452 GCA_001753735.1 Embelia ribes
TTTTTCTATTTTTGGTTTAAAAATAAGCGTGCATGCATTTCACTGCTTAATTTTTTCTGTTTTTATTTTTGCTACTTTGACATGAGAAGCGTATGCATCTTAACTTTTTTTCCCCTCCTAAATACGACGGAAGTTTTTTTTTTTTTTTTTTAAAACAACTCTTAGGTTTCAAAGAAGGAAAACCCATAAGAATGGTATTTCTAATCAAAATCCACAATCAGAAAAAATAGGCCGGCTTTAATTTCCTAGTTTAAGAAATCTATTCCTTATTACCTAACACCAATTACTCTTTCTCAGATAAAAAACATAAATTCTTAAAAACTCAGCCAATTGGACCTAATGGGTTTAAAATGAAAGAGACGTAAAAGTGGGAAGAACTTGTAACGTTCCAAAACAAATTGATAGTAGCAAATAAATTAGAGTGGCACAATGATCGCACTTGGTTCTTGCAAGGACAAATATGAAGATATGACTTTCTCAAGGCCACAACATTTTTCTCCTACAATAAAGACAACAAAATTAAACGTCAAAGCTAGCATCCACCGTCATAAAATCTCATTTCCAAGGTTTCAAAATTATTATAAATATACAACACATGCACAAAAATTAATTTACCGACTTCCCCATTTAAAAAAGAAGTAAAGAAAAAAAGTTTGCCCAACCCCGGTAATGCTGTATCTATTGCACAAATACTATAAACCAATTTAGGGGCAACAAACAACACAAACAGAAAAAATAAATCTGCAACTTAGCTACATCACTAGTCTCAAAAGTGTGTACATTAAACAGAGACCCGCAACCCCAAACGACAGAGCAACAATAGATACAACATCAGTAACTGTACATTGTGATACACAGTTGTATTCTTCTATTCCTTTCAGTACCAACTTCTTGTGCACTCCTCAATCCTATCGTTGTGGCGCGGCACTAAAAGGCGTAGACCATCTCTATTCTTGCTGAAGCTGGGTTTACATGTAAATCAACAAATGTATAAATTTTTAATCATATATATGCGAGTGAGTTACGGTCCAGGTTCGGTTGCGGACGACCTCTTGTAGGGGTGGGTGGCCTTTGGATATTAAGCTCCTACAAAGACCATAAAACAAATATTATGTATGCATGACTTCATGAAGCATAAATACGTTGTTTAATAGCTGATCAAGGATTAAACAAGTATAGTGTTTTCGCAAATATAACAAAAATAGGATATTGAGTCACTTGACATCTCATTCATCCCAGCTGCATTTCATATTTAGCTTTGGTCCCCAGTACTTCAGCAATATGAAACTAGCAAATGAAGATTTTACACCTCAATTTCACACTTTGAATACATAGATTTTGCTCAGTCTAAGGTGTTAGCTCTGCACAACAGATGACATAGCAAAGCTAAACCATCTGGCTTTGAGAGAGAGAGAACAGAGGAAAGCATTACTCTGCTCCATTGAGCGCATACACTTTGAATAAACGGGTAGATAACACTCTCTTTACTCTCAAATATCAACTGTATTCATTGTTGTTTCTGGCAACCTCTGGTGATTTGTTTTAGCCTATTGGAGGATATCATATATCGTTAATTTTTGCATTCTCACTTCTTTGAATGGGTTTTGTTATACGTCAGCAGAAAAAGAAAAAAAAAAAAAAAAAAAAGTGAAATTACTTTAAAAAAATAATTATAAAAAATTAAAAAAAAAAAAAAAATTAAATGAACNNAATGGGTTTTGTTTATTGGGCCCCACAAAAAAAAAAAAAAAAAAAAAAGAAAGGCATTCCTTACCTATAATTTATATATAGATGTAATACCAAGACTCCATTTCATGGACCTCCCACCAATTTCTCAAATTTTATAAACCTTGGTGTTAACAAATGACAGTTAACCCTATTTCGGCCCAAGTATGAGACAACCTCATACACAGAAAATGTGCCATGACGCATCATTTTTCCTCTTATTTTTCTTGTTCTTTTCAATATTACCAATGAAATGAAACTAGTTTAGACTCCTGAAGAACATGGATTGAAATGGGGATCAAGTTAAGCTGATAAGTGGATAATGGTATAATTCCAAAAGAAACGTACCTGCATCCACGCATCATCTTGTCCATGTTCTGGAGAATTTTCCGGAGACTGGATGGGAGGTGGCAAGGGATGAATTAATTTTGGTACAATCACCAAACCTCTACCAACCACCAGTAGAGCTCCAGCATTATTTGCAGTACCTAAACATGTTTTCCAAAATTGAGAGCCAGTACTTCTAAACACATGATGGAAAACAAGGACACATACCACAATAGTTCGTAGCAGAAAAAAGAGTGATCAACTGCCCCTGGGCAAACCGTTCGAATCCATCCATGACACACTCGTGGGCTCTTATAATCAGTTGCAGTTTATTCTTCTTACAAAAATCTGTGACTCGATCAGGCTGTAAAAGCATATTGTGCACCAAAAAGCAGATAGCATTAAGATACTTTATAGCATATTGTATATTTATAAAAACATAACAGAATCAAGGATACTTTGTAGATTTAAGTCCAGAAGTACAAGAATGAGACAATAAAGTAAAAGAAAAAATTGTACATACCCCAAAAGTGACCAGGCCAGGCCCTCTTGCATTTGGTCTCAATCCCTCTACGGAGTCATTTTCAGTTGGATCGGACCTGTAGAAAACATGAAATGATGCCAACCTGAGTATTATGGGTTTGAACAGAAACTGGGTATTATAAATGAAATAAAACATACCATAAAAGATCCATTAAAACTATAGAACCAGCATCCATTGTAATTGGTCGTTCAAGTTTCTCTATTTGTTCAACGGAATGTATTGACCTCCCTATGCCACCATGCATACAGATAATCTTTTTCTCAATGAGTGCAGCAAGAGGAAGATAGTTGAAAAGTTGATTAAATCGTGTCCATGCCCATATCCCATCATTTTCTCCCTACACATAGTTCCACTACTATTTTAGTACCATAAAAACCAATTAGGGTGCCAAGGTTCTGCACTTTTAGCCATACCATTCTCTCAATGCATTCAATACGAAAACCAAAGAGGGCATTTATGTCAGCAGCCTCATGGTTTCCACGTATCAAAAACACGTTCTCAGGATACTCAATCTGAAAATAAAAGATCAATGAAGTTATCCTCAGAATGAAGGTAAAACAAACTAAAATACCCAAAGACCCAAGGCAAGAACTTGCCTTTAATGCAAGAAGCAAGGTAATGGTCTCCAAGCTGTGCTGTCCTCGATCAACATAATCACCAAGAAATAAATAATCAATATACCTGAAAAGTGGATGACAAAATGGCTATCAAAGCTTAAAAAACTGTTTTGCCTAGCTAGATTTTGGTCTATACTAAAAGCTCAAGTATTAAGTAGAAATGGAAGCATTTAGTACATGGACTCAAGCCAACATTACAGCATCTCTGATTCCACAAGCAACCCAACAAAATCTTAAGAAGAGATCAAATTCAAACACTAGCCTCACTCTTCTTTTCTTCATACAAGGATTCTCTATCGAAGAGAATTGCAATACATAAGATGGAAAAAGAAATCCACAGGGTGATCACAGAGAGAAAGAGGAGAGAAAAAAATTAAGGAAAGGAAGCAGGATGAGAAGGGAGGAGGAGAGAGGAAAGAAGCGAAAGGGGAGGCGGCTTTGGTAAATAGGCAATTCCTTTTTGCGTAAACTAACTTCCACATGACTTCCACATGACCAACACAATCAAGGGATTCAAATAACATTATAAGCCAACTTATGTTTGCATACCACCAACCATGACATCATGATCCGCTCCATAAAAATTTTATTTACTACAGGCATGACGAAAAGCCAAACATTTTTTAGCCCGATATTGCTTAGTCTTTCATCATGCTTTATCCAATATTGCCATTCTAGGCCAGTTCTCTAGTTGGTAAAGCATTAGTTCTCTCTCCATTCAAAAGGCATCGTTAATCTAAACTCGTAAATTTGTGTGCTACACCAATCCAATAGGGAATATCAACTAGAGTACTTGACAAAGACAAAAATACCTGCTACCTCAGATTTTTGGCAGACCAATCTCAAATTCAAAATTATTGTTTTAGATTTCATCAAATAGTTTTGAGCAATAGTTCAATCAACCTAGATGACCTGTGTTATCAAACACTTAAGAACTATTAGACCCGTCGTATAAAACTTACGTTATGTCTCCTGCAGTAGATGGAAAGCCATACTCGTCGAATAAACGCATTAAATCACCAAACTGCCCGTGAAGATCACCAAACACCTTGACAGGTGCTTTTACTTGAAGAACAGTAGACTCTTGCATAAATAGCTGTTCTGCAGCATAGCATAGCTCACCTACTTCATAAGAATCCAGGAAAAATCTCCTATTAGCAGGAGGAGTCCAATTCCGAGGCCTAAGCAAAGTAGAAATAACCTGAAAAAAATAAACCACACAAACACTTTAATCCCTTTTCTTAAAGAACATGCAAACACAGACCAACTGAATCAATTAGTGCTTGCCTTCTTATGCAGGCCTTGGGGGGACTTCTGCCTCATGTATTTTTTGGCAGAGTATGGCTGGTCATTTTGCACAGGGAACATTCTCCTACTCTCATTTTCAAAGTGCTCAAGAGACAACTGCCTTACCATCAATCCTAAGTTCCCCACAGCCTCTTTCGCAACTACAACCTGTGGACCAGAGAATAAATGGATTCCGAAAGGTTAGGATAAATAAAGTTTTGCATATATAAGGGTTTCACGTCGCACCCGCATCCTTTGCCCAGTGACTCTCTCAACTCCTTGCATTTCTTTGTAATGCTGTCAAACTGTAAGTTCTAGCATTCACTCTTGGGAGTACATAAACAGAATACATGCAAGTGTCTCTACATGGCTCGTCTTTATTAGAAAATCAATCTTTTTTGTAACTTATCTTTTATCCTGCAAGTGTTTTGCTAACACACAATGCTCTACTACCACCGTATACATTAGGCTGACAGGATAGTAATACAAACAGCGGTTGAAGCTCATAGATGGTACAAGTCCAGGTGATACGGCCTAATTGTAAAACCAAATAAGTTGGTAGTTTCACAAACCTAATTACAAATGATTCCTTCGTCAATAGTACAAAGTTGAACAGCAGATTTCAGTTAAACTAATTTATTTTTCAGAAGTTTTTGACCAATTAGTTTTAATGAATGCATAGAACACATTATTCACTACAACAAAGATAACAGTACAGAGTTTGCTATGCACCAAAAACCGAAAAAAATAAAGATAATCAATATCTCAATGAAGAATAAAATGCTAAATGGTGAATCCAGAATCCCAGGCAACCAGTTTTATCATATGCTTAAACTATGCTTCTCTAATCCGTGAAATTCTCAACAGTACATATTGGGAAAAATTAAAAGTGAACGTAATTATTCCAAGTGGAAGTGCGAACTAAAGTGAGATCATAGTAAACTGTTAGATTGCAATGTGTAATTTACTTGAATAATAGAAATGCAAATGACATACAGCTCTAGGGTGAAGGCGAACATCTGGCTCCATGTTACTACCCTCAACCGTCATTTCTGCAACTTGTGAGTTTTCATCTGGCTGAGATGTTTCCTCAGCAGAAATAATGGATGCCGCTTGCGCAGCTTGCCAGACAAGAGCAGCTGCAGAGGCCTCAGCTGCAGAGGCCTCCACCAGTTTCTCCAAAGAGTTCTTGTCCATGCTGGAAAGACGGAAAAAAAAATGTTAAGCATGAATTTCTTTTTCATAAATTCTTCTATAAATAACAACAAAAATCAAATAGAAGAGTCGTAGGGACAAGAAAATACCTTACACTACTAGATGGAGTCTCAAATCCATTGTCTGATACAGAGGTTGGACTCAATGGGTTAAAATTGGAATTATTTGCTCTTGGACTTGAAGCAGTTGAGGCCATCTCAGGTGTTAATATCGGCGAGTAATTATCAGACTGCAAAGGTGAATTTTCCGCAACCAAGAAATCATCTAGCAGTATATCTGCACAAGCAAACATGAAGAATTTGGTAAAAAGTAAAGAAATCAAAAGCCAGATCAATGGATTTACAGAAATTGCGAAAAGAGAAATGTGTTAAGAAAACTTTGCTATTGCAACACTCTACAACCTCTTATCTTGCAGTTGCCCACTTTTGTCTGCATAATCGACAAGCCGTTATGATAGATATATACAATGTATTCAGGAGCTAGTGGATCTTGATTAACAATACTACTCATCAAGTTAGGCCTTCCAAACCAAAAATTTACATTAAAAGAGCTGGAAGCACAAAGAAAATTTGAGTCCAGGTGAACTGGCCTAATTGCTAAAAAAGTAGGTAATAATACAACTTAAATGCAATCATTCGAGTCTTTTGTGCCATCAACGGCAT
Source organism: Embelia ribes (assembly GCA_001753735.1). Taxonomy (NCBI): domain Eukaryota; kingdom Viridiplantae; phylum Streptophyta; class Magnoliopsida; order Ericales; family Primulaceae; genus Embelia; species Embelia ribes. The sequence goes on from MKEJ01077664.1 coordinate 6,378, forward strand.
TTAATTGAGCAAGGCATATTATTTACCAAATACAAAACAACACAACTAAATTAAATTACAAAAGCTAAAGCTAGACTCCGTGCTGGTTTCAGATAAAAGGAGAGAGAGAGGTACTGCCTTATACAGTTCAGCCTTACCTCCTTTTAGACCACCGTAAACGTATATCCGAACTCCGATAGAAGCAGCTGCATGCCGACACCGACGCATATTCTCTAAAGAAGGATCAATCTCAGTTTGGCTCTTGTTGGGTTTGGAGGAAGTCACCAGCCCGTTTCTATCCAACCAAACTCCAGCAGCAGTGTCCAATACTTAAAAACAAAAGGAGAATTATCAGTATTATCTTCAGTTGATCGAAGTCCAGCGCAGTTTACATTAGTGAATTAGAGATGAAACAAAATTTACCGGCAATAGCTGCTTCACCCTCTACCGATCGTCCTCCCCTAAGGGCACCTCCTGTTACATGCAATCTGGCACCCACAAAGACCTGCAACCCAACAAGGTTAATAACTGTGGTAAGGACTAAAGAGTTTAGAATCTACTCTCCTCTAAAAGTACCAACTCGCTCACAAGTAAAAACTGTCTTTGCCAAAAAAATTCTAAATCAACACATGTCAAAATTAAAATTTTAACTATGTATCATGTCAAAATTAAAAACTTAATTATCTAACCAAAAATAATTAAATTTTTAATAATTCTCATCCGTAACAATGGATACATTCAATCATTGTTATTATTATTTATCTATCCATCCATCTAACTCTAAAAGTACCAACTCCTCCAAAAGTTTCCTCCTTTACACAATCCAAAACTACTCTTTTCACTTGAATAAAATTACAATTAATTTCTAGAATAGCTTAAACCAAAAAAAGGGTAAAACAGACTTTGCCAAAATATTCTAAATCATGTCAAAATTAAAAACTTAATTATCTAACCAAAAAAATTTGAAAACTTTAAATTTGATATTGAAGTTAAAGGGAGTCATACTCATCCGTAACTATGATCGAATCATTCAATATTATTTCATTATTTTTAATTTATATAACCTATCCTAAAAGTATATTCTCCCACTTTATTTCCTCTATTTTCACTACCTAACTTTTCCCAATTCAAATACAAATAATACAACTTATGGAAAGTAGGGACAAAAACTAGAATCAAGTAATCATATATAAGAGCAAAAACTCGACGTTCAAATTTCATCTATAAATAATTACAAGTAGCAACATGAAATAAATAAGTTATCCTACATAGCTATATAACTGTGTATACATTCCACAATGAGTTAATTTGTTCGATGTAAAACAAAGTGGTAGGTAATTAAGGTTAAGGATAAATCAAAATCAACTTCAGTATTTCTTTTCAACTCTCCGATTCAGTAGTTGCTTCTTCCCATGAAGTATGGCATTAAAGTGAAATTAAGTGAAAACCCAACCCAACCAAGGAGTATCGTTTAATCTGAATTGGACTACAGTGTATGCTTGGGCCTTTTGCATTAGTTGACGATGAGTAATAGAAAAACAAAATGAAAGGAATTAGATTTATAACTTGGGCTTGGCCCAATTCAAAACTCTACAAGGATAATACATTCTTTTGTTCTTTTTCCATTTTCACGGTTCAAGTCTTCCAAGTTTGAAATTTTATTTGTGTATATTGGGATAATAATTTTAGTTCAAATATACACATTATTTTTCATGAATTTTGATTATATTGCACTGTTATTCCATTGAAGAACCATTATAAATTCATATGTATTATTGCAAGTATATATATATATATAGTATAATATTAAAACACATGAATGTGGGTAATTTCAAAACCCATTCATCATACTTTCCAATATGGAAAAATAGAAATTGTCACGGTAATGTATCTTTTTTTCTATTTTTTTATTTATATGATATTTATATGTTCTATATTTATTTGTTTATAAAAACCATATATGTGTAGACTATAAAGTGACATTAGGAATATGCGTGGCTAGCATTAGGCATCCAAAGACGAACAAGCATACTAATGACAGAGCAATTTTATTAAAAAAAAATCCATTCATAACTTAGTAATTACGATATTCGCTCCAAAAGCTAAAGGAGTTGAAATATTTTAATTTTCTCCTTAATTACTTTTTATCCTTTTATAATTTATAATATAATATGCTTAATACAGTTATATCGTATATAGTTATGACACATGCATACTTTAAAGATAATAATCTGCGCATTCATCAATTTGTACATCAATATACATGCTATCTACTAAATATAAAACAATGAAACATTCATTTTAAACATTGTTCTGGAAAAAAAAGGGTGCATAAGCAATATCAGTGCTGGATCAATGGAATTTTTCTTAAAAATTTTCAAAACAAAATAATTGAACAGATTGGGTCAACACCCGGGTAGGGTCGGGTTGGGTTTTGGGGGACCCAACCCATTTGCAATCCCTACTTCTTACTACTGTTAAAGCCCAGTCCAACCCATCAAAGATATAACCAATGCAAAGTTTAATATAAAGTCCTTTTCCCGCAATTGAGGAAAGTGAAGATTAGAAATGAACCATTCACAATGTTGTTAAAAGCTCTAGGCGCCCTTAAGGCGCCGAGGTCCTATATTGCCTGAGGCGCTAGGCGCCAACCAAAGCGCTCGCTTTAGTCATACTAGGCGTTAATTATTTTTTCAATAAAATCAAATAATTTTATTTTATTATAGTTCTTTTAGGTGTATGTGGAAGTATAAGCTCTTGTTATAGGCGTGGGAAAGTGGTGATAACTTCTTGATATATTATTAAAATGATAACCTTTTTATAGATAACCTTTTTATAGTTTATTTAAATGATATTTTCTTTGAAAAGTAATAATAAGTGATTACGATGACATGACGTATCATAAAAACAAGTTATACCCCAAAGATGGGGAAAAAAAAAGAAAAATAACATGATGTGAGTGAGGCACTAGTGCCTTAGTTAAAGACGCTCGCCTAGGCATGCTTTAGTGACATTGCTCACCTAGACTCAAATGAGGCGCCTTGACCTTGCCTTGCGTCGCCCGAGAGCTTTTAATAACACTACACCACACATACCAAAACAGTCCCCCTCCCTCCCTCTTTTTCGCCCCTCCCCGTCTCTCACAACAAAACCCCAGGCCTCCGGACCTTGAAACAAATGAAATTAAAAAAAAAATCTCTGCTTTGGACAATGGAAAAGACATCCATATTCATAGTTAGATATATAGTTTCAGTTCGTTCGTGTCTTCAAGATGTCAAATCGAGACCAATGTAGACAGGCAGTACATGTGTATAATATGTAAATCAGTAAAGACAACAAAAAATCTCATTTTATCAGAGAACAAAGTATTTTATTTTGCCATTAACACCTGTTGCCCTTGGGTTGTTCTCTTCTTCATTAACTAAAAGGAGGAAGAAAATTTATCCAAGTCAAGTATTCAAATGAAGCTCTCAACAGGAATGAAGCAATAGGAGATACTAAAAGAGAAGAAAACAAGGCAAGCAGGTGGGATGGTCAGCTCTAAAGTACCGGAAGTTTAGAGTTGATCTCGGACATAAGATTCTCGTCAAGAAGTTTGAGAAGAAATAATGTGTTATCCCGACATGGCTGTGAAACAAATATATTGTCCTCAGAAGATAAATCTAAAAGCTTCTGAACTAAATCTTCAAATATATCACGAAGCAAGTGCTGATATGCTATGCCACCCTGCAAAACCAAAAGAACTTGCTGAAAAAATTGGTTTAGTAGTTGAAACACAGTCATTAACATGAAAAGAAATAAGCCCCACCTGTTCACGTTGCAAAAGTAGAAAATTCAGAGTCTCCTCTAGATGTAGCCAACCACCCTTCATAGAGTGCATGCAATAACAAAGAGCAACACAGAACAAGTTCCTCACAAAACTTATCTCATTTAACTCATCGTCACTATGCTCCCGTGACTCTGCTTTGTAGATCTTAAGCACATGAAGCCTCGAACAGGCCATTAACCAAGCATTCCATCCATATTCCTGTACGAAAATATTTAGTAGTGCAATCATATATTTGCTACAGGGATAAGCCTAAACCCGAATAGTTTATACCATTAGTGCTTCAATGTTAGAAGGATTTGAATCGAAAAGTTCCAGCAGGTCCCCAATTATTTTTATTCTTGTAGCTACCTCATCACATCCAGACAAAAACCTAAAAATAAGAACCAAAATCTGAGGAAGAAAAAATTGAGAGCTGTTTCCCTTGCTTCTTTGCATGTCATGACTGTGTTTCTGTAAAACCTGTGAACCAGAAAAATGAAAAATTAAAATATAAAACAAACATCACAGAATTAGTTTATTAAACAGAAGAGAAATGATTTTAAAAAATAAACTAATGGCAACATGAAAAAGAAACCCTTTTTTCCTGTTACCTGTTTTGGGCTAGCTCCACCAAGAAGAACATCAAATAAACTAGCACAGAGAAAATCTGTCTGGGGAAATCTGAACAGCCTATCAGATATGGCCGAGAATATCGGTTGCATCCTCAAGCTGATTTTCCTATGGCCCTCTGAGAGAGATCGAGATCTACCAACCGAAATACTGAAAAACTTTCCACCTTTTCTCTCAGATGGAAGACCAACCAAAACTCTTCCAAGAAACTGCAAACTGAGCAATCTGATAGGCTCAAAATCCCTAGAATATACACATAAGAACTAACATCATCATCAAGGGAGTTCATCCACAAAACTCTTCAACTTTATTGCAAATTTTAGCAATAGCAGGCAAGGGTACATTTCAAGAAACATTCATCAAAACACTTTCAAGAATCGAAACCAGGATATGTGGAAAAAATCCCAGAGTATAGTTAACTGTATCAGCTTGCAATTCCAGTTACACGAGTTCACATCATGTGGCACCCAATATAGGTTCAGTAAAAGAAACATATAATGTAGCAAATACTTAAAGTGTACAATTGCGAAAAGAATTTCTAGACAATCCCTTTTGGTATGGTCAACCGTCATGCTAGAACTCTTGCAAGAGAAGCTTGAGATAAAATTTTAACAAAAACATTAACAAGTGAAACTCAGGTGATCTCAGAGTCTATGCATGTATGTCATAATAAACTAAATATGACTTATTAGTCGTCATGAAGGTGCAGATCTTTATATAATAGTTCTAGAATCTATACGACCCTCAAACTGTTCAAGCAACGATCACAGGTACACAGACGCTCACATAAAAACTAAACCCGGAAGCCTTAGGCGGGTTACAGGTTCGTTTTTGTCAATTATGACATTGGATAACATCTGCCACATCTTGGAATCAGTTGCATATTCGTCTTTTTGGAGGAAAAGAATTAAAGAATAATTTGGACGGAGGACAAAATGCAACCAAATGGAAACACAACAATTATGCAAATGGGAGAGATGTTCGCCAACCAAGATTAAGTAGGATATTTTCACTGCAAAACGAAAAGCAACCTTCATAACGTAGCGCAGAAACAAACCTTTGAAGAAGATTAACAAATATGTGACAACCACCAAGGGCGTTCACTTGTTCCAGGAATGAAGCTAACAGTTGTTTCTGTGATACAGCACGAATAACCATATGCAAAACGTCTTCAATGCATGACATGTCCTCACTAGTCTCAAAGAAAGAAATAAGTGCCTTTATATCTGATATCGAAATGTTCTGCCTGCATTTATGTGTGTTTTGACAAAGGACAAATCAAAATGGTGCAAGAGTAAAATAAGCTGACAGCATCAAAAGATTGAACAGGGAAGCAGAAGAAAAACTAAGGACACCAATAGAAGGTATTGCACAAGCAAAAGGTACCTAAGGCTCATCTCCCCAAGACTCAATAAAAGAAGTCGAAGTTTACGTATCTCTTCTCGACCAGGTCTCTCTGCGACCACTTGTTTCATCGTAGGATGCAAAAGATGCTTGCCTTCTACAGCATACCGGCATTGTGCACTATCCCAATAAAATTGATGTATTACATCAAGAACACGAGGCAGACGACACAAACTTTTAAGAAGCCTTGGGTCATTATCGAATTGCTGAATAAGAAACATGTATAGTTCACGTTGCACCTTGTACACTGTGTGACCCCAAACAAGAGGATTAAGAAATATGTGAGATATCACATCTTCAACAAGCAGCTCAGATAAACCTGACGAAACAAAGAAAAATAATTGAATATGAGAATATAGTTACTAACAAGGTTTGTACATTTAAACAACATATTCCCTTTCAAGTCATAGAAACAATATAAAAGAGTCTTGACCATCATACCACTATTAGCAACAACATTAAACAAATGTTTCAAAGCTGAGAGAGTTTCCATATTCAGTTGCTGTTGTGGGACTGACTGCAATAAAAAACCAAGTACTGAAAACCCAGATAGAAGAAGCATCTGCTGTTGATTAGCTAAATTTTCATCTAGGACAGACGCAATAAGCTCAATAACTTCAGCAGTTAATCGCTCTCTTGTGATAGGTGTAAGTAATTCTCGTCCAGATGGCCCAGGCTCTTCATTCTCATACACCTCAGACTGAGTGAAAAGAGGAAAGAACACGGATACACCTCCGACGCAGTATATAATCTGTTGTAACAAGCGCCGTGAGCATAACTGTGTCCCAACCATAACAGTTGCTTCAAAAGAATCTTTGTTTAGTGCATGCTCCATTGATGGAGAGACATTGTACAAAATTCTGCCACTAGTGGCCTGTGAGAATGGAAACAATTAATAGCCAAATGAGGTGCCTAGCTTAGCCCAAAAAACAGCCAAAATGGGAAGGAAAAGAACCTGTGCATTAAGTCCAAATACAATTTTGGACGCTAGACCATCTTTAGAATCAAGAACTCCACCAGGCAATGGGTTATCCGTACATACACCAGTTTCATTATTAAGAAATGCATACATATAGCTTGGTCCCAAGGAATATATGCCTTTCACTTGTTCAGAAGTAATTGCATCGTTGAACAAATAAATTGGACCAATCTGCCCAAGAAAAGGAGATGCCTCCTTGATGCTAAACATGGCATTCTCTTCTTCAAATGGAGGCAAACTTATTTTTGTACCAATCATGCAACTTGTCAATACCTCGTTAACTTTTGCGTATCTGTTCCAGGAAATGAATGACATCGGGAAATATGTCCATGCGAAAAAGAAGACAGAAGAAACATATACTATGGAAGTGAAAAAGCACCTGCACTTTTCGGATGAAATAAGCACACCATCCACGTAGCATTTTAGTAAGCTGCCCCCCGAAAATGCCCTACCAATGCTATGAGATAAGCAAACAAAATGCCATTTCTTTCTTATAAGGTTAGCATGCATTGAAACACACTGTCGCTTCTGATTTATAGACTGCCAAAAAGAGAAGAAATCAGAAACACATGCAATCAGCAACTAACAATCAAGCAGACATATGTGGATGCAGAGTTAACAACGTTGAAAGCTATTAAAAAAGCTTGTTATCATACTCATTCACAAAATGCTGAAGGAAAAATGAATTGAATGTGGGTAAGGAGGTAAAGACTTGTCTCCTAACCCAGTGAGAGAACATTATCATGCTTTGGTAACACTTAAAAACTAGATTTGAGGCTTGCTAGCATGATATGCAAAAATTTCACACCTAAAACAATATATGATCAAAACCAACATGGTACATATGAAACTTATCAACCAAACAAAGCCTTCAAAATCCATATGGCAATCAGTATCAATCCACTTGACTCATGAACCCACTTGTATGAAGAAGAAGACATAAATTTCACATCAGGTACCAAATATTTACCTCATAAATCAATTTGTCTTTTGCAAGGACTGCTAAGCACCCTCTTCTGCTTTCGGTGAGAAAACTGAACAGCCCCATTGTTCCACTTCTAGGAAAATTTTCTATTCTAAGCCAGCAAGAAAAAGAAAATCCCTTATTCAATGGCCACTGGATTGGCGTCTTTATAATAATCCCCTGCAAAAATAAAAGCGGACAAGTTACAATCATCACCATTATCATCCAAGTCTTAAAATCCCAACAAATGGAACCAAATACTTACAACAATTCAACCACAAAATATTGTCATTTTCTGAAAGAAATTCCTCAGATTATTTAAGTATATGCTTTGAACTTTGGGCGGCAACAAGTATGTAGCATTTACAAGTTTAATTTCACTGGCTTTCAAGGATTCAGCAAACTTACAGAATTACATCCATCGAGATCAAAAAAAGCAGTCGGCCCTTTTTCATTTAGCATTGACAACATGCTGGTCAACAATAATGAGTAGTATTGCTGTCGAGTCCCAACTTTCTCACTTCTGAGTAAAGCGAACATTTTGCGAATATCTTTCCCAGAAATACTATGCCCACCAGTGACCTGAATTAATTGTGCAATTTTCAGGATGATACTATCATTTTCTTCTTGAGAAAACCAATCCAGGAGATAGCCAAGCATTTCTGCTCTGACGCATGAATCTCTATTAGATATTGAATCTCTGAGCAGTTGAAGGAACACATTAAGTCCATACTGCCGTAAGGAATCACTGCTCTGCCCAGTTAAGAAAATACCAAAAAAAGCAAACATTAAAGGTCAAAAAACACCACATCCAAACATTTTATGAATAAGTTAACACGACGCCACCTCAAAAGGAAAGGAAAAGAACAATACAAAAAGCAAACAACACTAACCTTCTGAAGTACACTCAGATAAAGCAAGATCACATCTTCGTTCTGAGTTGGAATCAAAGTTAAAAAACAATAAGCAGCAGCAAAGATGTAGAATAATACAAGTAACCATATGGGCTGAATTTAATCGAAACAGAATGAACAAATCAGTATACAAAAGGTACCAAGAACCGAAAAGCTAAAACCCAGAAGGGACAGTTCACTATCAAGTCACCTTTATCACAAGGCTTGATTTAATATCAAACTTCCCGTCAACCAGCATATCAAGTAAAGCATGTAAAAGGTATTCACTCGGCTGCCACTTGCAAAAGTCCAAAAGCAAACTTTGCAGCGTCTTATAACCTTTTCCGACAAGAGCTCTAAAGGCAGCCTGCAAACCATATTAATCATTTGCTGCGGAAATGGAAACCAAAAGCAAAAATATGAACAAGTGCAAGTGTGGTCAGTGGATTCTTATGTGATGTTGGAGAATCCCAATAAATAACAAGCTGGTATAGTGAAGCCCGTTCGAACGGGTAGGCCACCCATTCGGACGATTATGATGCCTGGATTCCAGTAACGAAATTGGTTGGGTGGTTATCAGACAGGGATCAAATGGAGTTGGCCGTTCGAACTGCTTGGGACCACTTTTGAATGGGTCAGTCATTTTTGGTTAATTTAGCATTTTTCTTATTTTAATTATGCACTTACTTACATAGAATTTTCCTTTTTCGTCCTTGCATGGCCCATCTTTTCTTAAGCGCACCTGGTCGGTAAAAAAGCATTTTGTAAACATTTGCTATCAATTAATTAATGATATTTGCCTTCCTCTTAATTGAGTGTTTATCTCAGGGGTTTGAGAGCTTTGCTCTTCTCTCCTCCTTATGGACTCAAGGAATCTACCACTAAGTGGGATAAGCTAGCCCAAGCACCAGCAACGGGACCTAGCCCTCGTAGGCGCTGGGTCCTGCATTATTGGGCTAGAAATATATCCAGTGACAAAATTCAACACCTTCGTGAACCAATCCCAATAGCTTCCACATGTTAAAAGTAACGTCAGCTGTTCACTGATGCAATTGACAGATATCCTACCAACCACTTACTACTTAGATGGTATTTAAGAGGGTAACATACTTTGTTTCATAAGATGGAAGCTAGATAACTTTTGGTTCATATATTAGCCAGATGCAATATCTTCTTCTTTATTATTCGATTTCTATTGCAGATCTTGCTATAAAGAAGAAGAGACATTTGAGACATTTGTGCAGTAAATGAAGTTGGCAGGTTACAACTGTAAAGTTGTAAAGAAAAGGCAAAGCAGGGGATACCTTTGAGACATCATTACTTGTAAGTAAACAAGTAAGAGTTTCAAGAACATTTAGAACCAACTTCTCGCCATCCTCTTCATCAAGAGTCCCATTCAATAAAGAGACAATGTGCAAAAAACATTCACCATTGCGAAACAAAGCCTGATAATACTGAGCAAAGCATAAAAACATTTTACATAAGACAACATGCTGAAAAAAACAGAGGCAGGTAGAGAGAAACTACAGGAAAAGACATCCATGAAAGTATACCACTTGATCGGTGGAAATCATCTCTCTCATTCCAACCAACAGATTGATTGACAGTTCTGAAAATTTTTTCTCCCTTTCCTTCACATTTGTGAATGTTTCTAAATACTTGGAGCACAAATACAACTGTGCTTTTTCATCTTCTTCAGAATTTGGAGTTATCTGCAAGTGTGTTAAAGATCAACAAAAAGGTCAATTTGACTAAAGAACATTCATAACCACCAAAGAAGAAACTGAATGGAGTTACCTTCATCAATTCAAGAATACGACCTAGGACATTATTTCTCAAATCTTTCTCCCAGAATAACTCAAACAAACAATCAATACATGATGGTGTTCGCAAAACCAAAACTTTTGCATCATCTGCGGCTGAGAGATATTGCACAAACAGCTCTATTGATACTTCTACGCTTTTGAGCCAATTTTGGGCTGACTGAAATGAGCGTGATCCGGCAAACCCTTGTGAGAGAACAACTTCCATTTCTTTCTGAACACCTGGAATAATATTCTCAGACCTTCTAGATTCTTCGATCAAAATACATGCAACTTTAAGCACTCGTGCTATTGCATTAAGTGTTCTCAGAGAAGAAAACGTTTTCTCAGTTGAAAACTGTAATACATGAAGCAGACTCTTCGCAAGATAACCAGCAATCACAGGATGACAAGCAGATTGTTCCAGGGCATCCAACAAAACAGAGCACTCTGGCTGCAAGTACATAATTAAAAAGTTAAAATAAAAGAGGTTCTGCATGCGGATAAAGCAAATTAAGAATCAGGTAACATAGATGATCAATTTCATTAATATTTCCCTCATCAGTCCTATGAAAAACCAGGATCATATGCAGTGATGCGAATGGCACTATGCACCACTAATCATTTTCTTTAAAGAGATTAACAAAAATGTAAAAAAAGGAATTGCCTTAAGAGAGCAGAACCCTGCACAAGAAAGGCTCCCTAATAACCTCTGGGAGGTAGAAAGGCCAATAACAAAATCAACAAAAGCAAAGACCGGAAGGAAAGCCACCTTTAAACACACACACACAAATAAAAATTATAAAAGAGATCTTCTGGCAATATTTGGAACTGGGAAGCATTTTTGTATCCCTAAAAAGCTATAATATCCTTTCTTTCCAAATAAGTCAGATAAGAGAAAAATTACAAGGTAAAAATGGCCATCAAATACAAATCTTTTCTTCTACACAAGTTGTTCTCCATGTCCCACAAAAGACCCTCCTATTGTCAGGAGTCAATATACTGTCAACAAAGATTATTAACTAATTTGCAGTTGCCTTAAATAATGGAACAACCCCATCAAAACACATCTTTCTAATTGTCTGAAACGGAAAAATCTTGTACAGCCAGACTACCCCCTTTCTAAACGTCCTTCAGTAAAAACTTGTAAAGCCCATAGCATCACAAAAATAACCAACTTGATCATACTTCTTTGTAACGAAAACCAAGGCAACTTATCTTCACCAAACCACAAGGAGCATGATCATGAAGAACGATTATAAAGAAAACGGAAGAAACATCTTCTTGCTGACAAAAGTAAAGCCACTGATCTTCACAGAAACCAGAGGGAGCATGGTCAAGAAGAATACTTATAAATAGTAAGAGAATCGTCATATCAATTCCCCCAAGTATATGATGCCAACTAATACCCTCACCCCGTTCTACTGTCCAAGGTCGACCGGAACGGAAGGTAGAAGAAAGGAAAAGAGAAGGCCCCCCCAAGTAGATGATGCCAACTAATACCTACACTCGGTATGGCGGCCATAATTGGCAAAAATGTTTCAATTAGATGTAATTCTAAAAAAATAATGAAACACTCGACGTAAAGTATCATGACTGCACTAAATTTATTCCAGCCAAAACTAAACTCTCTATAACCTCACCCCATACAGAGTTCAAAAATAGAAGAATAAAAATCAAAACCATAAATGTATCATTCATCCAAAAATCACCCATCAGGATAAGAAATCCTAATAGTAGACCAACCTGCACAGCCCAAGTCAAGCCGGTCTGCTTTCTGTCAAACACAAGCTCTTAATCCATTTACTCAAAAGCGCCTCATTAAAAACTAGTCAAAACCGTCCTTAAAAACATGTTTTTGTCTTATGATATTCCTTCTCACTACCTCAAAGGATGGGCTGTTTGCTGTGCTAAATCAAATGTTCCTTTTAAGTCACGTTATTCCCAAAGTGTTTCACTGCGTTTATTCAGATTTTATCATCTGGAATTGATAATTTGGTTCCTAACAGAATCAAGGGCCTGATTATATAATAAACTCATAAACAAAAAGGTTGTAAATTTCGAACCCAATTTCAAATAAATATTTTTGGCAGCACTGATTTGCATAAATTAGGTTTGCTTAACATAATCTGGCCAAAAAAAAAATAATTTAACAGTTGGCACTTTTTGGATAGGTATATTTAATTTGGATCAAAAGATCTTTAACAGAGAAAATGCCCATAAATTCAAGAAAAAAGAGTTGTCCAATTCCAATAAATGAAGGAAAATAATACTATCAAATGAATAGTAACACGTATAGCACAGAACAAAGCATCAATCAAAAGAAGGAATGAAGATAGCCCTACCAAGTTATGTGAACTACCAGTCAGAGTTGCTGCAAATTCCACGAAAGAGATTATTGCAATTTGAAGAATATCATCTTCACCTCCCTTTACTTGACTGTCTAAGCTGTCAAAGCTGGAATATATCTCCTCTTTCCACGGAGGAATCCAGTCATATTTGTAACAATTGGCGGATTCCTCTGAAATTGGCCCAGAATAGAAAAAATTCTCAGAGAAGATAAGGTCCCATACCCCTTCTGCCCTAAATATATCCAACAAATTCGGTGATGAAACAAGAATCTTCCTCAAAGCAAATAGAGCATAATGCTGCAGCGTATTGACAAAGATCCTGCAAATTGGAAATTCATATGTAATAAGGAGAATCAAAACAAACTGGCTGAGTAATAACTCTATTCCCATAAGGAAAGAAATGAGCAGAAGATCGTAAGGAGTATCATTCACCTCAAGTGACCTGAGAGTTCATTTTGGGTTGAACAAGCCCGTATGCAAGGAAATACCATAAGAAGAGCCCTTGTGAACCACCTAACTGAAAGCTCCCCGTATACTGTAGAAACTGGACTAATATTCCTACCAGATGATATTCGAAAATGGGTGGATTCAACATCTTCTGGGGCAAGAAGAAAAGACGCAAGAACTTTGCTAAGCTTAATAGCATAATCACTCCATTGTTGTATGGAGGAATGAACAGAAATTTGATGGGAAGGCCTGATACTGCGATTTATATCACTAATTTCCTCACAGTCAGAAACAAATACTGGAATATTTTTGTTGCCAGACAAGTCATGCATCCACTGCCAGTGCTCTTGAAAAATAAAAGCAAGTGAGCAAAAGCTATTGGCAAATTTATGTACCCTTCCATCCTCACATAGGAACTGTAAGTTGCTCAAGTTACAAAAGCTGGATACTAATTAAGGGCATCACCGATAATCAGTACATAAGATACAGTTGTCTAGAAAACCCAATGTAGACAGGTAATTGGGGCCAAAGGTGGCATTTAGCGAACCATAAGGCGATAATTAGCAATGTGAGAAATTTTCAAATGGCACAATTCATGTACCTGAGCCAGTAGAGGAATCACACGTGCACATTATAAAAATGTGCTTTTAGAACATTATTTACTAATTACAAAATAAAGACCATCATAAATTACATAACTATATAGAGTGATGGCACATGATTAGCAAAAACAAAAAAATTGATTTCACAAGCTTTCTTTTATAGAAATCTGCAGGGGTAGGCATCTATATTCAATACAAACAGATTCATGGGGTAATGGCAAGAAGGATACACAGCCTCCCGAAGAACCTCCAAAGAAAGAACATGGAGCTGTAAAATTGCCAGTAAAGGGCTATCAACTCTGCAAGGTAAATCAAACCAATTAGAAAACAGAAGATTTAGCCTTGATGATAAATAGTGGAGTTAACATAGAATGAATGCAAAACACAAACGAATGGAGGAGATGCTTTACAAAAAGGATAGATCAAGGATTGCCGAAAAACCTGATTTAACCAATATAGTACTCCGAACATTATGATACATATAAAATCAATAACATGTTAGAAGACGGATAAAAATTAAAAAGGTGATTATCTTCGCTAGTATCCAAAAAAAAAATTACGTCACATACAGATCACAAGACAAATCCATGAATGAAGACCTCTTGAGAAGATTCAGATGGAGTTCTATTGGAGAGGATCAGGGATTGTGTTTACTTACAACTTGGCTAATTGGGACCTCGTGTGTTTCCCCTGTTTGCAAAGGGGTCCTAGGCAATAGAAAGTTTGACAAGTTTAACAAACTTGGAAGTTTGGGGTTTGGGGTTTGAGTGAGATTGTTGGTGGAGGAGCATTACGGCATCCAAGTACAGTGAATCTTTCAGGGGGGGACATCTAGGCCCATTCTGACAGTTCATGGACATAGTGTGGGGAAGGGCTGAGTGTGAGGTATGTTTTCAGACCTAAATTTCAAGATCAGAAATTAGCGTCTTCAACAACTTTTTTGGGCATTCTCGATGATGTATGCATAACAGGAACGGGAGATGATATATCAGTCTGGAGGACTTTTAACAACCGGGTATTTTCTGTTCATGAGTTTTATGAGGTTTTGCATGGTCGGGCTCGATCGTTTTCTTGGAAACTCGTCTAGAAGGTAGCTCCTCCCCCCATCGCTTTCTTTGTTTAGACACCAGTTCATGAGGCTATTTTAACATCAAACAACCTTAGACGGCATGTGTATTTTATAGATTGGTGTATATTTTAGAAAAACAGAAAAAAAAAAAAGATCCTCCACCTCCTCCATTGTTCGGAAGTCAGATATTTGATATAGCTTTTTGTCCATTCTTGGATGTGTTGTGGGCCAGTCCATGTTCTATTGCTGATCTTATACATAGTTGGAGGCAACTTTGTTCAAGGCTTTCGTTGCATGAAATTTGGCACATATTCCGGTTTCTAATGTAGAGCATTTGGTGCGAGAGAATTTGAGGGATTTTTAGGATACAGATAATTCTTTAGTTTTATTGGAAGGAAAGATCCTTGCTTCCCTATTTTTATGGACTAAGCATTCTTCATTGGCCATTGGTCCTTTATGGATTTAATTAATAGGTTCCCTTTTGATGACCAACCTTTAGGGTCTTGCACAGGGTTCACCTCCGTAAGGCGTTTTCTCTATAATTTATGACTTATCTTTGACTATTTTGATTAAATTTCAATGCAGCTATATACATTTTAACTAGCGAACTCAGCTAGTGAGAATCATTTTCGAGAGCAATTTGGCATACCCTACAATTGATTTACACTATATCAAAAACAAAAACCAGCAAGCAAAGAAACACAAGCAAAAATGCAAGTAATCACATCAAATAGTCTACCTTTCTCCGTCAGAAGAAGATGATTCTTTCAACCTTAGAACATTGTTTGATTGAAGCCCTAATCCATCCAACAGAACTTCAAGTCCCCCAATGCTCCTAAAATGATTTTGACCGCGTATATTATCAGCCAAAGCTGATCGGAGAGCTCCTAAAGTCCAATATTGCAGTGACGTATACATCCATTGTTCTTTCATGCTTAACCTTCTCACCACTCGCAAAAGCTCTGGAACAATATCAAGCTCTCAGTATCGCATGGATGAGGAAAAGGAGTCAGAAGATATGGAAACTTGAGGAATCCAAACTCCGGTCAAATAGTTTAGTTGTGGGAGTAGGAGAACAAGCAATTAAATTCTCTAAAGCAAGCATATCATCGCTGAGCCTAACTTAAAAGGTCCAGAATCCATCCAGCTATTAAAAACAAGAAGGAAAACTGAGCAATACACTTTAAGGGAGTAAATATTTCACAAAGGAATATCGAGGGGAAAGATAGAGAGAGTACATGAACCACAGTATATCAAAGCCCATTCTCGCCCACATGAAAATCACATTCTGGACCTTGGAATCCTCTTTTTTTTCATTTTTCTATATTTCATTGTAGACACTGATTGTACTATTTTGCCACTTTCCCACTTTTAATTAGACCATCTAATCTGAGATAAATGGTATTGATAATAACCTCTTCACCAGCTTCTCCATTGATTTTTTTTCGAGTTCAGGTCGTGGCCTTGAATTACACTAAACAGATACAAAATCCTCTATAATCCTGCTCATTACAGTTTCTATTGAAAAGAAACGGATATTGGAAAAAGAAGAAACAACTAAAAGCTTACAAATTGTAGATTCCTACCTTACCTACTAACCAGTTAAGGCCACCAGCTTCCATCAGTGACACAACTGCCTTCTGATGCCAATGTAGTGTTTTCTCTGAGAGAATATTCTTCCAACTAGCAGGTGGATCCTCTGAGCTTGCACCAACTCTTGGGACAAAAAACTCCAAGCGTTCACCGTACAAATGAACCTTTTCATATACATCTGAATGTAGGAAGATGAAGTTGCAAACAATTAATAGCACAGATTCAAGTAACTGTTGCAGAATTTTTATCTTCTCCAGCATCAAACTTGAAATACTTTCATCAGCAGAAAGTGCTCCATTAATTGTTTTAAGTTGAATAACAGCGGCTGAAACAAGAAGGCCACAAATTATTCAAATCATAAGGCTTCTAGGATATCTATATTACCATCCAAATTCAAAAAATTACTAAAAAAGAAGGTATGACTTGCTGGTAAACATGGAGGATATGCACATGCAGCTCCTACAAAAAAATTCTGAAGTAGAATTGTAACCCCTTTGAAACAAAATAGAATATGGAAGAAAGACCATCTTCAGCATATTGTTACCAATCAAATGTGTCAGGGCCACCAATATTCTTCTCTTTTTTTTCTGCAAGTGAATCCAGGAATCCAAGGACAACCAATTGGCAGTCGCTCAATAGATAGGTATAAGCAATTGAAATCTAGGGGCCTATAAAATCCCCCTTTTCTTGAAGAACAAAAACAACCAGTACAAATCCCTACAGAACTCCTAAAAGCACAACACAGTCTCCACTTCTTGATGTAAAACCATATCACTACTCATCTAACAAGAAGAAGTCATATACAAGGTGTAATCGTAACGGCGGCTAAAATTACCCAGATTTACTCATCAATCCTTCCATAATAAGAAGTCATATGCCATGAATAATGAAAGCTAAATTACACAGATTAACTCATCAATCCTTCCTCGTATCAGCAAGAAAAAGATATATATTCAACAAATCCAAAAGTATGAGCTTTGAATGAGAAAAAAGTATAATAAAGAAAACCAACCAAGATTCTACACAAGGACAAAGTTAACACCACACTAATTATTTTACCTTTCATTAGCGCCGTAAGTTTCTGAATCCCACCATAATATCCAAAAACTCGGCAATTATGTACTGAGCGAGTTATAATAGTCAATGCATTCAAGACAGGCAACCCATCAGAAGTTATAGTCAATCGCGTCGAACTCCCCTTCTGATTTGTTGTTGAGAGCACTATGCTAGTGTTTACTGATTTGCAATGAGGAGAAAAAAAAAACATTGTTCATGCATCACATTTTGAAATTTGACCAAAAATAGAAAAAGAGTACTCTAAAATAGCCAAACAAAATTCCCAGAAATGTAAGCAAATGTAAACTATAAGAAGGACAGAAGCATTAAAAACTATATCTTCCCACTCCCATATTTAATCAACAAGATACACGTGAAACCAAAGGACCTATGCATAGCCCAGACAAGTCAAGATAATCTCCAACCTTCACAAAAAGTGAAAGCACAAGAACAGACCAGCTTGCATAAAATTTTTAAACATAAAAGCCAACAAGTTTGCCGTGTAACGCAGAGCAAGTTAAAAGAGATGAGTATATAATTGCCTCGAGGGTCAAGGCCAATTAGTAACCAAGGAAACTGATATATTTAGGTGTTTCTTTAGCTCTCTAAGCAACAAGTAGCATCAAATTAAATTAATGACAGACAACTGAGTTCTAAAAAGCTTTTAAACTCAAAAAAGAGCATATCAATTGTCATCTTACTTTTTAGCTCCACTTCAGAGACTAAACCCCCACCCACCCCGGCCCAAAAAGAAACAAAAAGAAAAAAGCCTGCACTCACTATAATTCAAACTGTCTACCTTGCATAAAATTCCACATGTTCTCACCATGTTTATAGGCCACTCATAACCATTTCAGCTAGGATTCTTAACCATCACACAAACAATATGCCCTTCCGTAGCATAATGAATTTCAATAATAACCCTGTAATTGGACATTATTCTTATACGCCTCAACTACCAAAAAGGACACTAAGTAATTAGATCCCAACAATCGATCTTTCATATAAGTAAAACAGGGGAAATACTCAAGTTTCTTCAGTAACCTCATAATAATAGAAGGGCCCAGCAAAAGAAAAAAATGGAGGTGATTTGGGAGATGGCCTGGGCAGTGGCTATGGGATGAGTTATTACAACTCCATTGTCAAAACAATAATTAATTTATTAAAATGATAAAACTTTAGAGCTTATAGATTTTGTACAAGGGGCCTCCCTCCTTTGACAGAATAAAAATATTGTTAATTTATTGAAAAGAAAAACGAAAGGTTCGGTCTTAATTATTATACTTTCTGAAGTACATTAAGTTGTATTAATTAAACGCCACTGAAGAAAAATATTGTTAGTATTAAAATTGAAAATTATGTAAATTGTAAATGCTGCTAAGAATAAATTTCCTTCTTTCTTTAATTAGTAACTGTTAGCTTGGAAGATGATTCATAGCTAATAGAACAGCATTATAATTATAATTCTCAAGCATAAAAAAATGAATATTTAAAAAGC
>MKEJ01077675.1:0-18107 GCA_001753735.1 Embelia ribes
ACAATACACTCTTTTGTTCTTTTTGCCATTTTCATGGTTCAAATCTTCAAGTCTAAAAATTTATATGTGCATATTCGAATAATAATTATACTTCATATATACAAATTATTTTATATGAATTATGATTATATTTCATCATTATACCATTGAAGCACCATTATAAATTAATAGGTATTATTGTAGGTATATCCAACTATCTAACTACTTTTTAAAAAGTACTAACTCTACAAAGTGTTCCATACACTTTTCATTCCAAGAATGTCCTTCACCTTATAACTTTATAGCAAAAACCATCATATCCAAAATTGTAATTTAACTAATCTTAATTTGCATATTTTTTATTAAGGGGTAATATTATATTTTTAGATATTTAAATTGATGATTATCAAATTAACAAAAGTTAAATTTAAATATATTACAATAATATGGATCATATTTTTAAAAGATAATGTTGCTATATCATTATGGATTTAAGTTAGTGATTGTTAAATTAGTAAAAGATAAATTTAAATAGATTACAATAATACGAATTATATTCAATACTTATTTAATAATCTCAACCACAATATATTATTTTCAATATATATTTGAGACACTTTAGTTATTATATAATTTAATTCTTAGCTTTATGTAAAAACTCATGCCTCTATAATTAGGAGTCTCAATTGATTTATACAATTATAGAAAGAATTTATATATTTCACAAGCAAAAAACTTTTATATCCAATCTTAATTCTAAGATTACTTGATCAAAATGTCAACTAATTATTTTGTATATATTTATATTACCAATACCAATTATTGAGACAATTCATATTGTTCAATAGAATATGTATAAAACAATCTCATTCTATCTTCAAGTGATTATTTTTTCAAATTAGTTATCATATGTTTTATTCTTTGATTTTTATATACTTTATAAAAATACATATGATATTTTATTCGTGTATATTCTAATTAAATATTAAATTTTATTTACAATAGAATTTGTCTTATAGTACATATATATATAATCTAAAAGATTTTTTTATTTAAAAGAAAATAAGAAAGTAGTGATGCCTTATATATACACAATATAATTTGAGTAATTTTTTTATTTTATTTTTTTATATTATTATAAGTGAAAAGTGTAATATGATAGTAAAATGTATAAGGTAATTTATTTTATAGTTAATTATTTATGTTGGTCTTGTATCTTATAGGTGATATTTATATTTTTAATTTAATAAAAATATATAAAATAATTTCTTAATTTTAACTTTTATATTAGTATATAATATTTTTTTAAATAGAATTTTTTTGTAAATCCACATGCAAAGCACGTGAACGTTTGCTAGTAATATTAAAACACAATGTGGGTAATTTCAAAACGCATTCATCATACTTTCCAATATGGAAAAATAGAAATTGTCATGGTAACGTATCTTTATTTTTTATTCTTTTCCCTATGATATTTTTATGTTTTAATTATTTGTTTATAAAAAAAAAACATATTTGTGCAGGCTATAGAGAACGAGCAGACTAATGACATAACTATTTTATTTATAAAAAATCCATTTGTAACTCAGTAGTTACGATATTTGTTCTAATATCTGAAGAAGTTGAAATATTTTAATTTTTCTCCTTAATTACTTTTTAGCCTTATATGATACGCATATTATATTTATATCATATATATATATAGTTATGACATGCATACTTTAAAGATAATAATCTGTGGATACAATTTGTACATCAATATACATAATGTAATCTACCAAATATTAATTAAATAATAAAACATTCATTTTAAACATTGTTCTGGAAAAAGGGGTGCATAAGCAATTTCAGTGAAGGATCAAGGGAAATTTTCTTACAAATTTTCAAACAAAAAAAAAAAGGATTGGGTCAACACCCGGTCGGGTCGGGTCGGGTTTGGGTCGGGGATGGATTCGGGTCGGGTCTTGTTCAAGTGTTATTCCGGTTGGGTTGGGTCAGGTTGGGTTTTCGGGAACCCGACCCATTTGCCATCCCTACTAGTGCCATATAACATAAGCTTTTGCTATTGGATATATTAAACTTTCACCCCATTTCCCCCTCAGTTAAAAGTTGACTTATTGGTATTTTGCTATTGAAAGAAACGGATAAGTTTGCCTTGTCAACATATTAAATATTGATACCAAATCGATTAAATGGTTTGTCTTTTTGCATTCTTCTGCTTTAACCTACTTGAAAGTATTATCGTTCTGGATGATTGGGCACATTAAGGCAGCATTTTTCTTATAGTTTTTGTTGTTCGATTACAACCTTTGAAGAATGGCATGGCTTGTGATTCTAATTAGTTTGCAAACATAACATGAGTTCATTTATGTTTGTTTCTCTGTCTTTTACCTACTTGGTTTTGTGCGTGTGCATCAAATGTTTTGCTTATAATGAATCTAAATCTCTTATCTTCTATATATAATCGTCGTATAGTGCATGGCCATGGGAACAGAAGAGCAGGACTTGGGAGGGCTAGTATCTCGTCTTTCCGCTTTGGTATGACCTTTACCGTTACTATCCTTTTAAAATGTTTACTGAAACGCCTTTCTCTGTTTTCTATCCGGACTATTTTCATTTGCATCTCCTCGCAGATTGAAGATGTTGCCGTCGTGGAAAGTGGACCCAGAGTTGAGAAGAAGCAAGCATATATAGTTGTCAGGCACATCAAGTTTGGCCCATCAAAGAAAGGCAGCTCTGCAAAAAAAGCTTCCAAAACCATTGATGTGGAGAATCCCGATACTCAAGATCTTGTGGCTAGCAACTCTTCTTCTATCATTGAAGACAACAAAATCGCTGATGAATCGGGTTTGGAAACTGATGATGAATCTCCTTCTGAAGAGAATCGGTACAAAAAGGAAGAGATTTCCCTTTCTGCGGAGGTCAATTCATCTGTCACAGAGAATAGGAACGAAAGGCAGGATACTACACCGGTCTTTGAAAATAGGTACAAAAGGCCGGACAGTTCACCGGTGATAGAGAATAGGTACAAAAGGCCGGACAATTCACCGGTGGTTGAGAATAGATATAATAGAGGGAACAATTCAGTGCCGATAGAGAATAGGTACAATAGAGTGAACAATTCACCGGTGACAGAGAATAGGTACGGTAGAGTAAACAATTCAACGCCTGCTGAGAATAGATATAATAGGGAGAATAATTCACCAGCACCCGAGAATAG
Organism: Embelia ribes; assembly: GCA_001753735.1. Lineage (NCBI taxonomy): Eukaryota > Viridiplantae > Streptophyta > Magnoliopsida > Ericales > Primulaceae > Embelia > Embelia ribes. The sequence goes on from MKEJ01077675.1 coordinate 3,200, forward strand.
GTACAGAAGGGATAATCAGTATAATCCAAATGCCGAAGGTGGAAGGGAGAGACTGAAACCGTTTTCCCAATTTCAGCCCAATACTGTGGTACCCCCATCGAACAATTCAAGGTTCCCTGCAAATGATCGGGGAGTGAATGATACTATTGAAAACAATACTGGTTCGACAGATAATAGGTACAGAAATGGAAATAGCTTTGATCCAACGAGACATCCAAGGCCTCAAGGGGGTCGAGCCGCTCCTCCATATTCTGATGGTCGCAGACAATTGGGATTTGATGATAGTAGACAAGACAGATGGGATGATTCTGCAGGGAGAGCTCAAATGCGTTGACATAGCAGAATGAGTTTTGATTATTCATATTTAAGGGTTAATCTTTCCGCCTCTGCACTATGTTCGGAAAACCATTTATGCATCGAGTTGGTGTACGAAGAGTAATGTTGAATTGTAACCCTATGATAAATTTTGTCCTAATTGAGGTCACAATAAATCTTTTCTGGTAGGTGGTTACTCTTTTGTATAGGCCATAGGGCCCGTTCTTCGACTTACTATTATTAGAATGCGCCAGGGAAAACTGGTGTCGTGGCCGAAGCCCAGGGTCGAGGCCATGCTTGTTCTTTTTTTTCTTTCTTTATTTATTTTTTTTGTGAGGTGAGAAATAATTTATTCATTATAGATCATTGTTGACAATGTATGAGATAATTCATACGAGAGTTCATTCTCGATGTTTTTATTGATCTCTTGTGTAACATGACCACTGGACAAAAATGTGTATTATCAGTTCACATAAAGAACATGACCACTGGACAAAAATGAGTACCATCGTTGTTCTTTCTATCAAGATCCTTGCTATCGAGAACGTGTGAGATGGCTGAGTTACCGTATAGGTTGACCGCTAATATCCCAGGTCACATTTGGGTGCCGAATGTGTCAAAGAAGCCCCCATTTCATAGACGATTGGACGGGAAAAAAATCTTTTGAATTTGAATTGGAAAATAAAAAAGTTCTTCTGGTCGCCTTGAGCCAAGGGGTGCTTATTGCATACTATGAATAATGCATATGATATACCGGTAGTGCAGGAGGAACGCTAAATAATTTCTCGTCAAATGTTCAAGTAAGCTCTTTTTTCATTTTGGATGGAGTATATTTGGACCCATAGTCGAATCCATTTAGGTGTGGTGAGGATATTGCATGAAATTTTTTGATACCATATCTATTGCTACCACTTAGTGAATTAAAAAACCAGAATTATCCCAAACCCGTTTACAATTTTTGGTTGAATTTTGAAAACTATTTCGTTTAATAGTAGGCTATCCGATTTTTAACCATATGCTACCATTTATTTTTAACTCGGCCTTTGTAATGGTCCGGCAATACTCGTTTGTGAGTCGTGAATAGCTAATCTTTACAACTTATTAAAAAAATCAATAATAATATTGACAAAAATTAATAACAAAATAGATTCATATGATAACTGATAACAAAAAAACGTAACATATTCATCAGACATGGGATATATCCTATAAGCAATAAACGTGTATAGGTAATTAGGTACCCAACACTTCCATACCACACTCACACTAAATCATATTGGGTATCTACATTTCATATCATATCTATACAAAAATTATTAAGTAACCTTGGATGAATTTTAATGGGTTTTGGACGGGTTAAATACCCACAAAGATCTGTCCCTTTGCCATCTCTAAACCCAAACTCATAGGGGATGTAAATGTAAATTTTTGAAATTAACATGTTCCTTTATACATATATTCCAAACCTCTGGGCCGTAGGTGTATTTTACAACACTTCTCTTTTCTTGAATAAAAAGAAAACCCCAATCATAGCATCTGTTCTCTCTCTCTCTCTCTCTCTCTCTCGATTTGGGCAGACTTTGTAAGTCTATTGTGTTTAATTAGCCCTCGAATTAGCGATTTGTAATCTAATTGTTAGGGTTTTTGATTGTAGGGTATTGTTTGTTTTTTCAGGAAGATGACACAAGATGTGGAGATGAAAGAGCAGCAACCAGCAGAAGTAGCTCCATCCAACTCAGTTGTCTCTGCTGGCCCATCTACTCTGCAGGGTATCTTCCAAATTTTCACATTTAAGCCCCCTAAATTTTAATCCATATAGCTCAAACTTTAAAAATTCAGATTTGGATATGGAGAATGCCCACATCAGGTTATGGGTTTGTTTGCTTTGAGCTTTTAACTCAAGATTTTTTGTTATTTTGCTTAAAAGTTGGGCTGTATTTGGTTGCATAAAGCTGAGCTTATGTGCTAGTTGAATTTAAATAAGCTCGAAGCTTATCCAAATTTTTTCTTTGAAAAAAAAGTTAGCTTCTTTTGCTTAAAAATTGCAACCAAACAAACCCTATATATATAATCATATATGGAAAACCCAGTAGGTTTTCGCATTGTGAGTTCTAGGGGCATATGATGTACGTCACCCCTATTTCAGGGGAGGCCATTTCCAGGGTACCAAGCAGTGACCCCCAAGTTGGAAGCAATGCATGGCCCTAACTATAGAAAAGTTATGGCTTTAAACACCACAAATATCATTATAAGGAGACATTGAACATGAAATAACTATGGTAATCAGGTGCCATGTAAACAATTAAGGTAACTCCTATTTAAATTAGCTAAATTTAATCCCTAAATTTTAATCTTTATTCTCAAACTTTAAAGTAGAGGCTATGACATTGAGAATCCATCGCACTAAAAGTAGACAGGGGATGACATTAGTCTCCAAGTTCAAGGAGAGCACTATAGCAAACCCCCTACTAAGATTTTAGGGGATAAATACTGTTTGGATAGGCTGGTGGAGTGGTCTATTGGTTTTAACCCCTATGGGAAAGTTATCTTCTTTTGGATGCATTCTATGGTTGTCTGATATCTTGAGGGATAGAAGCAGCGAAGGAAAATTTAGGAAGAAAAGAAATTTGAGCTAAATCTTCTCCGTTTTTTTGGTGTGCTGAAAATTAGCGTCTGTGTTGTTAGAGAAAACTTGATAAAGTAAAAGGAAGGAAAATTGAGGATGAAAAAAAAGGGGAAAACCTAAGTTATAGTCCTCCTGGTGTGTCAATAAATGAGAAACTGCTTAATATATTCTGAAATCAACTTTGTTTTGAATGATCCAAGCATGATATTCTCCCGCCATAAGACCCATGTGCAATGTACATCTTTTTTTTTAGTCCATTCCTGGAAGGAAATAGATATCTTTTGGTGTGAGACTTCCAACCGTGAGATATATGCCACATGGCATGCTAATGGTTGTCATATAAGCAGATCAGCTATATAGGTTATTAATTTTCTTTTAGCAAAGCCCATTTTTTCATCTTTTCCCCTTCTCTTTATAATTTGTAGTTCTAAATACAACGTTTGGAATTTATGCATAGAGATTGGTCTTTTCAGATCTGAAGGAGATATCATCATTGATCGAGGCTGGAGCATATGCTCGGGAGGTGCGCCGGATATTTCGTGCCATTAGGCTGACACTTACTTTGAGGCGGAAGTTAAAGGTTTCAATAATCTCTGCATTTTTGGATCATTCTCTTGTTCCTGGGTCCGAGGTTCATAATCGGTTGATCTCTTATCTTCCTCAGGTAGTTTTGGGATTTTTCATATTATTGTGCTTCAACTTCAAATTGTGCTTTGTTATGGTTCTGCATTCTTGATTGAAATGTTTGGGATGCTAGCTTGCAAAGTATTTATGAAGCAAATCATCTTGTTGTGGCTAGTTTCATGGATTATATGTAGAAGTGAATGCTTACACTTGTTGCCCCTTTTCTTCATGTGAAACTAAGATGTGCCTCTCTGAAATTTGAATCTACACAAACCATCAAACACAGATTTGAATTGAAATTGAAGTATTTGTTGAAGCAGGGATGATGTTCAGGTCAGATAGAGAAAGTTGCTGATTTGGCATTTGATTGAAGAGGCTTTGGCATCATTTTATTTTTATTTTTGGAAGCAAAATCATTCATGTCTTTTAGGTTGGGGAAATGTTCTTTTCTTAATTGGTGGATTTACCATGTAGTCACTGTTGAGTAGTATACGTATTTTTCCAGTTTGTAGTTTTGCCTGTAAATGGTGGAAATAGTAAAAGTCTGGGTTTGGGCAATTAGTTTTTTTTTCTTAATATTGTTGTGGATTAGTGATCTGTTAACATGGCTTGTACCCGAGTTATGTTATTGCATTACCATGCTGATGCCTGCTCTTTTCCTGAAAATCTTATTTTTCTTAATCCCAATTGCATTGGCCATTAGGAGGAGGACCATGATATGGAAGTTGACACTGCAACATCAACGCCTCAAGCTCCAATGAAGCACCCAGTGCCTGAGCTTGAAATTTACTGCTACTTGCTTGTGCTAATATTTTTAATCGATCAGAAGCAATACAATGAGGTACCATACTATTGGTAGACGTCTTTCATATTTTTTTCTCTCTTTTTCCCCTATGACCTCAGTTTCAGCAATTATTAATGATAAGTATTGCTCTTTGATGCTTATTTCTCTCTCATTTAGGCTAAAGCATGTTCCTCAGCAAGTATCGCTCGTCTGAAGAATGTGAACAGGCGAACTGTCGATGTTTTGGCTGCAAGACTCTATTTCTACTACTCTCTTAGCTATGAACTAACTGGCAATCTTTCTGAGATTCGAGGGTGAGCCTTTTTATTGATAGTACTTTGTTATTCTTTATGCAATTTTTTCTATTCATGTATGCCTGTGATTCCAGATTGTTGTAATTTTAACGGGTCTGTGCGGTGATCTCTTTGGAAAACTAATCTTTTGCGCATGCTTACTCATACGGCTGGTCTTCATAATTTGTTTAAGATGCTCGAGGTTCCCTGTTCACTGTAGAATCATTCAAATTCTCATTAATCAACCGCATTTATCAGTTTTTGGAAAATCAAAAGCCAATAGTTAATTTCAGAAATTTGATGAATAAAACTACCAATATATATTCAAGCAAAAAGTAAAATAAATCTGAAGAAAGGACGAGATAGAGAGTTTGTCAGAAGAAAAGAATAGGTTGAGAAATTTATGGGTTTCCTTCGAAGTGACTCTTCGATGAGCTCGAGAGCTTGCTCAAGTGGTGGATGTCAGCTTCTTTTAGAAGAGGAGAGAGAAAGTAGAGGATGAGGGTGATGAGAAGAGTCCTGTTGGAGGGTTTAGATGAGAACAATGAAAATGTCTTTAGTCATCTTATTTTTTGTCCACATTTTAGGGGGTGTGAGAAAATGGATTCCTGACTCATTTCCCTTGTCATTTGGTTCTGGAGAGCCAAAATTGTTTCCAAAAGGATTAAGCAAGCAGGCCCTACATTTTTGACAAACTTAACAGTTCATACGGTAGCTAAAAATTTAGCAGCATTGCTGATAACGGTCTACCTTTTTTACGATCTATAATTGGCAACTGCCTTGCTGGTTGGTTTTTTTGTCTAATCTGATTCTCTTAAACCGACAGCAATCTCCTTGGTTTGCACCGAATTGCTACTTTGAGGCACGATGAGTTGGGACAGGTACGAGCCTTGCTCTGTTTTCGTTTATCATAAAAGATTTTGTTTTGCTCTCATCATGATGAAATAATGCCTTGCAGGAAACACTTCTCAACCTACTGCTTCGTAATTACCTCCATTACAACCTGTACGATCAGGCAGAGAAGCTCAGATCAAAGGCACCCCGTTTCGAAGCTCATTCAAATCAGCAGGTGATTCTTATTCGCGCTCTCTTTCATTTTGAGTCTGACTAATTAATAGAGAATATGCTTTAGTTTTTTTGATAAACATAGAACGAGTGCTAGAATTGCCAGGCTTTGAATTTTATGATTATGTATTGTAATCTAAGCTTCGGAGAAACATCACATAGTTCATAGGTAGTAGTCAGGGAATAGATTGTATATCCGTTAAAGGTGCAAGTGGAAATAGTTGACTTGATATAGATGCCGCAGTTTCCTTTGGCAGGCAATCAGATTTCTTTTGCATTAAAATCAGAGGTTGTCCATAATATATTGACTATATTTCAATGAAATAAGGAGGGTAAGAAATATTGCAAAATTTTGGTGGTTTGGCGAAGTGGCAAACTGTTGTATAAGGTTTAGAAATTGTATTCCATGGTTCAGTGGCGAATTCTTGTAGCTTGTTTGGGAAACCAAACATACTAAATCATAGGTCTGCTAAACTGTCTGCTTATTTTGTTTATGAAATTACAATTCACTATTACCAAGCGTTTAGATCAGTTTGGATAGCCATCTACCCTCCCCAATAAGTCTAGCTGAATGTGTTGGTTGTTTTTATTGATTACTCCTTTTTGTTGATATTGATAACTATTTTTTGCTGTGATCACTCCAAGCATCTTGATATTTTCATTAAAAGTTTTCACTCTTATATCTGTTGGTCTCACGATTAATCTGTCCTCTTGCAGTTCTGCCGTTATCTCTTTTACCTTGGAAAGATCAGGACCATTCAGTTGGAGTATACAGATGCGAAAGAATCACTCCTGCAAGCTGCACGGAAAGCGCCAGCTGCAGCTCTTGGTTTCCGGGTGCAATGCAATAAGTGGGCCATCATTGTCCGTCTACTTCTTGGAGAAATCCCCGAGAGGACTGTTTTTATGCAGAAGGGGATGGAGAAAGCTTTGAGGCCATACTTTGAGCTCACTAACGTGAGTTCAGTTTCTCTTGTTTCAATTCTTTTAATTTTTTTCCTAGAGTTTACTGCTTTGATAAATTAGGCTTCAAATGTTGTGATATTGGGTCCTTTTTATTGGGTTTCAAATGACGGTTTTACCACAAAAGGTTTCTCTAATTTTATAAGCTTGTTTTTTCATGCGGGAAAACTTGTTTGGTGAAAGGTTCTCTCTCAATTGACTTTTTGAAGTTCTTGTCAGATTCAACAAAAGGAACAAAAATCTTTTCAAAGAGCATCTCTAAAATCAAATTAATTAGGGTACCAGGTTTTGATTGAACTGAAATCTAAAAATTTCTTACCAAGTTACCTTTCTTAGCAAATGAAAGAATTGGACTACCAAAAAGTGAACCATAGCAAAGGAAAATTTTGTTCATCAAAATGTGACTTCTGATCATCGACTGCTATGCCTTCTTAGGCTGTTCGGATTGGTGACCTGGAACTGTTTAAGAATGTTGCTGAGAAATTCTCTAGTATTTTCACTTCAGATGGGACCCACAACTTAATCGTTAGACTGCGTCACAATGTCATAAGAACTGGATTGCGCAATATCAGCATCTCTTATTCCCGCATCTCTCTTGCTGATGTGGCGCAAAAACTAAGGTTGGACTCTGCCAATCCCGTGGCTGATGCTGAGAGTATTGTGGCTAAAGCAATAAGAGATGGTGCTATTGACGCAACACTGGATCATGCGAATGGGTATATGGTGTCAAAGGAGACTGGAGATATATACTCTACGAACGAGCCTCAAATTGCTTTCAACTCGAGGATTGCTTTCTGTCTGAATATGCACAATGATGCTGTGCGTGCTCTTCGATTCCCTCCGAATTCCCACAAGGAGAAAGAAAGTGCTGAGAAAAGGAGAGAGAGGCAACAGCAGGAGCAAGAGCTCGCAAAGCATATAGCTGAAGAAGATGATGATGAGTTTTAATTGGGAGATAATCGGCCTACAGAACAATTCGTTTCCGGTTTCTTTCATTATTTATTGATCTGAATGATTAGAGAACCTATCATCTTGTTCCTGCTGTTTCACGTTGAAGTTTTCTGACAGACATTTCTGTGTTTATTTGATTATTTCTTCTGAGATTTCTCTTATAATAGATGGTTCCTATCAAGTCTATACTGTGACGTTCTTTCTCCCGAGCATCCGCGGGAGACGGCGGCATTTTGTGGTCACATTTGAGGACAGATAATTTGGGTGTACTTAACATAGCTTACTAGTTTTTGCCTTATTGGCTGACTTTTGAGGTACTCATCTTAGATTCTGAGGTGGGACTAAAGAAGAATACATATACATATATGTGTGCATATTATTATGTGGAGCACTTTCGAGTTTGGAATAGTGTCGGCTTGAGCAGCTGTGGCTGAGGTTTTGCAATATCACTACAGTACTTTGATGTAATAAAATCTCACCCGTCGTTACTTTGTGGCTAGCATCTCCATTTTTCATTATCGTTGTCCAGATTTGATTTTCCGGAGCATACGATACCAATGTACAAATTCTTGCAAGTCAGGGAAGGTTTGCAACTTTGGAAAATGGTTGCACTGTACTGTTTCTGGTGTGAATGCCTGAATGACATTAGTTGATATATCTGATTACTGTTTTTGTCATTAATCAATTGACAATTGATAGAGCTTAATGAGGGTATTAAGGGTTACTAAATTTGATTCAAAGCCAAACTCCAAATTTGCAGACTTATTTTTTCTTTTATAAATAGAAAAGAACCGTTGCATTCTGAGAGGAAGGTGTTTCCTTATTTCCAACCCTTCTCTCATCTTTCAATATGGTAATGGGCAGGGATTGCAAAAATTCGGGTATCCGACCTCGGGTACTGGAATTTAGGTTCGGATTTGAATTTTATATTTCAAAAGATTCGGATAATTCGGATTCAGATTCAGGTAATTACTCTAAATACTCAAATAACAAAACGACGTTATTATATATATATATATATGAGAAAATAACATTTTTCATATATATAATTTGGGTTCGAATTTTAGCCTAAATCGGATTCGATTTGGATTTGGCTTGATTACAAATAAGTTGGGTAATTCATGTTTGAGTTTGTTATAAATATTTCAGATAATTCGAGTTCAAGTAATTCAAAACTATATTCGGATAATTCGGATCCGAATGATTCGAATTGGGTATCACCCGAAATACTCGTATTTATAGCCCTTACGTTCTCGTCTATGCTCCGTTTTAAGTAACCAAATCCTTCGTACATAGGAAACACTGATGTTATCAATCACTGTTTCTTCTTTCACTTTCACTTCCGCTTTTGAATCCACTTTTACTCTCGCTCTCATCGTTCTTTTAACAATAGACCCAACTCCCTCGCACTACCGCTCCTATTATTGCTCCGCAGATCAGTGACCTGGGCTCCGCAGCACGAACGGCTGACGTCCACTGAACATATATAATTTAGGGATACAATCGATATTAACCCTTATTTATGCCTACACCTGGGTACCAAAACGACAACGTATCGTGTGCCTCATCTGAGATCCGAAGATAAACAAAACCCCACACCACCTTCTCTCTTTCTCCATCTGCAGAAAGAGTCTCCCGACGATGCCGTCCCCCCAGCCGATCGCGGCCGCCGCCGGCTCCCTCCGCCGCCTCCTCTTCCCTTCCATTCTCACCCGCGGCGGCTCCTCCTCGGCCCCCAGCCGCTGGACGAGCCCGGGCCACCAGGAGCGCCCAAACGGGTACCTCTTCGCCCGGACCCCGACGCCGCCGGGACAGAGCCGGAAGTGGGAGGACTGGGAGCTCCCCTGCTACGTCACCAGCTTCCTCACCATCGTCATCCTCGGCGTCGGCCTCAACGCCAAGCCTGACCTCTCCATCGAGACCTGGGCCCACCAAAAGGCCCTCGAGCGCCTCGCCGCTGCCCAGTCCGATGACTCCGACTGAAGGTATCCGTTTCTCTCTCCGTCTCTCGAAGAGGGCCGATCGGGTTTTCGGCTGAGTGGTTAAAATTAGGGTTTAATGTTTTGTGTTGATAGTTGGAAATAAGATCTGACAGTGTTTGGAACTGTGATTTTCTGTTTCTTTTTTAAATTATAGTCTGCTATAATTTTCTCTCTTCCAAATCGCAGTTTGGATGTTTGACATTGTAATCTTGCGAGGAATGTTTTATCTTGTTTTGAATTTATTTACGTGTTTGTTGAATTGGGAGATTTCAATTTCGTAACAATGTGATATATCCCCTTCTTGTTCCTTCTCTCGTAGGGGGTTGATTGGCTTTTCAGTTGAAGGGTTGAAATTAGGGTTTAATGCTCTGTGTTGATGGTGGGAAATAATATCTGACAATGTCTGGAACTGTGATGTTGAGTTTCTTTTGAAGTACACGCTATAATTTTCTCTGTTTAGAGTCCCAGTTTGGAAGCTTGACATCGTAATCTTGTGGGTAATGATTATCTTCTTATGATTTCATGCTTGTTGGATTTTGAGGGTCGATTGAGATTACGTTGTGGTCGAAGGGAAATTAGGGTTTTATTTAGGAGTATGTGTTGATTGGGGAAAGAAGATTTTTCACTATTTACACACATGGCATTTGATTATTGTGATTACTCTATCTTCAGTTTCTCCTGAAATTGATAAATGTAGTATTTAAGTAGTGTTTAAGCTTTAATTTGAATTTTTTTAAGTTAGGGTTATGTACACCTCTATTGCGACTTATGGGTCATGGGTTTGTACTGTTGAAAACAAGCTCTCTGGAAACAGAGGTTGCGTATATCAGACCTTCCCAAACCCTGCAGTATGGGAGACTTGTACACTAAGTCGTCCATATATACACTCTGATCTTTAAGTTTTCATCTTGTTGCGCCAAGACTCATTATGGGCAATGGCTGCTAGGAACTACCAAGACGCTCCCTCAAGCAAGGTGCTAATTGTTTTTCTTTTTGTAGAATTGAGTAGTTTCCAAAAATTCATGTTTTTATGATGTATTTGAGTGTATATGTATTTGTTATAAGTTTGATAAATTTGTAGTTGTTTCTTGATTTGTAATCTTTAGCTCGTTTCCTTGATAGATAATAGATAATAATAATAATCTGATTGCTAAAAGAGCATTTTCCACAAAATCAAAACATAAATTTAGAAATTTAGAGCAATGATTATATCCTTATGATTTCATGTTTATTAGATTTTGAAGGTCAATTACGGAGCTTAAATTAGGGTTTTATTTAAGGGTATATGTCTGGGAGATAAGATTTTTCAGTGTTCAAACTGTGATTTTTAAGTTTTTTTGGTTGGCTATTAAATGGTAATTCATCAATTTCTCTCTCTGCTAATTTGGATGTTTGACATTGTATATTTCGACAGAGTACTATTTTCATATCAGTTCTAGCAGAGGGTCAATTGGGTTTTCACTTGAGGGGCTGAAATTAGGGCTTTCTGTTTTGATGTTATGTGTTGATTTGGAAGGGCCGGTGTTTTTTTTTGGAACTGTGATGTTCGGTTTTTTAAAATGCTGGTGTATAATTTTCTCTACTCCGAAGCCTAGTTTGGGTGCTTCACATTGTAATCTCGCGAAGAATATTTTCTTATGAATTAATTTACATATTTGTTGAATTTTGAGGTTGCTTGGACTCCCACCCAGTCTGATGAATCCGACTGAAATTATCCTTTTCTCTCTCCCTCCTTGGAAGAGGTTCAATCAGGTTTTCAGTTCAGGGGTTGAAATTAGGACTTTATTTAACAGTATGTGTTGATAGGGAACAAAAACTTTCACTGTTCAAATGTGATTTTTATGGCTTTTTTTTTTTGGTTGGCTGTTGAATGATGATAATTTATGGTTCTCTCTCTGCCAATTTAGATGTTTGGCATTGCAATCTTCCAAGGAGGTTTTATTCTAATATGAGTTTAATGAAATGTTTCTAGATATGAGCTCTTTATTTTGTGTAATTATGTGTTAGCTGAATATGTGATGTGTTCAAGTACCTCTTGTTTTCTGGCCCACTGCAAAGCCCTTGAGCACCTCACCGTACAGCCCGGTGAATCTGACCGAAGTTTTCCATTTCTCTCTCCCTCTCTGGATGAGGGTTGATCGGGTTTTCGGTTGAAGGGTTGAAAGGGGTTTAATGTTATGTGTTGATTGTGGGAAATAAGATCTGACAATGTTTGGAACTGTGATTCAGTATTTTTTGGGTCACGGGTTCGCCCCGTTGGAAATCACATTTCTGGAAATTGGGGTAAGGTTGCGTACACTAGGCCATCCTAGACCCTGCAATGCAGGAGGTTTGTGCACTGTGCCCTTTCTCCCTATATTTATTTGTATGCTATACTTTTCTTTGTTCCAAATTCTAGTTTGGATGCTTGACATTTCTTCTGGTTTGATTGAGCTATCGCTGCGGTTGGTGGTGAAGTCAAGGTTTTAAATAAGAGTGTGTTGATATGGTAAATAAGATAATTCACTGTTCAGATTCTGATTTTTTAAGTTGTTTGGTGGTTGTTGAATGGTTATTCTTGATTTTTTCTTTCTTCTAATTTGAATGTTTGACATTGGGTCTAAATTAGGGTATTTTGTTTTTGATGTTATGTGTTGATAGGGATAGATAAGATCTGCCACTATTTAGAAACTTTGATGTCACTGTTTGTTAATTATATGTTAGTTCATAATTTTCCCAGTGCCAAAGCCTAGATTGGATTATGAATTTAATTTTCATGTTTGTCGAATTCGAATGTTGAAATTTTTGTGCATGGGAATTATAGAAACAAATCACTGAATTCGGGTTTTATTTAAGAGCATGAGTTGATAGAGGAAAATAAGAGTTTTTTTTTTCACCGTTCAAACTGCAATTTAAGTTTTTTCCGTTAGCTGTTGAATGGTAATTCATGATTTATGCGTTTTATTAAATGTTTCTAAAACTATGAGCTCTTGATTTTGCGCTATTGAGTGTTAGCTAAATCTCGGATGTGTTCAAGCACCTCTAGGTGCTAATCTTACCTGTCATTTGAGTATGCAGGATTTGATCTCCTGCTGGGTGCCAAGCTTCCATGATGTTAGTACCAATAAATTTTCAAGTGATTTCAGTTGATGTTTAATTTGTGACCTTGTATCTTTTCTTTTGTATGAATTTAATTTCAAAGGTTTTTGAACTATATTAATTTTGTGCGATTAACCGTTAGCTGTTCGGATTATAAATCTTCAACCAGGTTAGTGTGTAATTTCTTCAAGCAATTTCCCTAGGTTAAATGCATTAATACATTCAACTAGAAGAAAATAAAAATATCGTGACTTGTTGATGATCTATTGCATAACTGAATATGGGTAATGTAGCTTGGATAAGAAAACTTAGCCGCGCTGAGAGAGTGTGAGGAATGCTTTTGACCTTTCTATCGTTCTTGATTTAGGATTTACTTTAGTAAATGGTATATGTATGTTGCGCTATGGATTTTTCCTACTTTATTCTCTATTTCGTTGTCTATCTTTCAACCGCCCACTGTAAGGCGAAGTCTTCCGGGACTGCCTGAGCTTTCTAAATGTTCTTGTTTCTCTATTTATATTTCGGGAGTCTGGAGGCTTGCTGTTTCTTTTGAAGTAAGTGTTATGAGGGGGTCTGTTGCTGGAAAGCAGAGAAATAGATGTAAGAAATAGTAGTAGGATCGGTGAGGAGGTTTGTTTTTCTAAAAGTGCTATTAAAAGCAGTTTTAGTAGTGTTTTCAAAAATTGTTTCTGTTTTGTATTTTAATTGTCAAATTGTCTTTTTACTAAACATTATTAAGATAATGCATACTTTTATGTGTTGATCGTGGGAAATAAGATCTGACAATGTTTGGAACTGTGATTCAGTATTTTTTGGGTCACGGGTTCGCCCCGTTGGAAATCACAACAGTTGTGTTAAGATTTGCATTGGTGCATATATGTCATCGACTTCATCAGTGAACGTGATCATTCCTTTTAAATCTCTTAACGGGTAATGTGTTATCAAGAAATACATGAAATATGCTTATTGAACACTAGACACTCGTTAGGGTAATAGAATGTGTGTTTACACTTTTAAGGCAGACTTGTGTTTAAGGAAAACGGATTGTAAACTAGTAATGTGTACATCAAGGAGTATCGTCAAACGGCTCTGTTTGATATTTGAGGAATGGTCACATAAAAAAGACAATGTTGCCTTTGTTCATTATAATCAGTATTGTGTACATTAAGGAGTATGCTATAATGAACAGAGCCAACACCATCTTTTTTATGTGACCCCTCCTCAAACCGAGCCTTTTGTTCCTTTGTGGCGAGGTGTAAAATTATCTTGTAGCTCTTGCCCATTGCACTAGGCTAAATAAGCCGAAGACCCTAGCATAACTGTCAAGAAGATATGTGCCAAGGAGGATTCGATTTTGGGATTTATAATTTGGATATCTTAAATAAGACTTCCTTCATATGTGTTACCAAATTGCCTCGAACACATAGGCGATCTCGAATTTGTAATTCTTGAGCTTTGACCGCGTAACATCATCCTGAAAGCTTTGCTTGCCTACTCATTGCTTTAATTATTCCATCGGCAGCCTGGCTTTACTGCTCCTGTATTGCTTATTACGGTTGTAAAAAAAAAACAACAAAAGAAGAACCAAAAATTGATCTGAAACCGACCATAGATTGTCCTCGATCCGGCACCGTTCTATTTGGAACCATGATTTTCAAACTAAGCTTTGAATTAGCATAATGTAATATGGAACCAGACCGATCTGGACATAAACTTGAATTGGTCCAATCTGGACATAGGTCTTGACTGGAACCGATTTTAAATAAATTATTTTATTTTTTATATATGTATTGAAGGGTATGTACCTGAATATGGTTTGGATACACGATCCTCGATGATATCTGTCTGGAGGAATGAACAAGGTGTTTTCATCCCGAATGTCCTTCGGATATACTTGTGTACCTGAAAGTATAGACAAGGGGGTTGTCCGTCGACTCTCCGATGCTTAAGTAAGTAAAAGTTCAAGTAATGTATTAAGTGACATCAAATAATTAGGAGATAATTAAATGTAGAGAGAGAAACTCTTTTTCACTTGTCTTTTCAGCTGATATATGACACTTTTTATAGTGCACAATACATATACAACTGTCAAATAATATTTACCTCGTTGGTCCCTATCTTTCTTGATAATCAGTATGTGGGGCGGGTAGTTTTGGCTTGATTACGGCCTCAGTCCCTGTACTTTATTATATGCATTATATGAATAAATATATATCTATCAACTGCT
>MKEJ01077676.1:0-13288 GCA_001753735.1 Embelia ribes
TTTTCATAGAGCATTTAGATGTTAAATTAATTTTCAGTTTTCACTCCCCAAGAGATTTGCATTTTTCTCAATCAACCAAAGTACTTACAAATATTACTTAAAGTTATTTATTTTCACATCCATACAAAGTATAATTATATATTTATAAGATGCAAACAAACTAGCCACATTATCTTAGGAATTACTACTACATAAGAATTAATAAATTTTATGTGGTTTTATTTTTTATGTAAATTAAAAATCAGCTTCCGTAAAAATGATGAAATATGCCCTATATAATTTCTGCAAGTTTTTTATGGAGCAGATGAAGTCATTCGTGGTTGGCCCTGCCCTTAGAAGACAAGAGAATGATTTAAAATGATCTTCTTGTGAAATAATTAGTGGGAAATGTTATTTAATATAGAAATAGAGAAAATAGATGCCAAAAATATCTAGATCGTTGGATTGCCCTCACAAATTTAATCCAACACTGCAGATTGTAAGTATTCATTTTGGATAAATTGCAGTTTGTTCCATGGGGAATCTAAAAATTTCAAAAAAATTCATTCGATTTATGATATTGCAGTCTTCCCTATTAGGTTTTGGGTCCTCTCACAATTTTCTTGTTGTTAACCATAAAATTTTATTTCTTTCGATAGAAAATCGTACTGATGTGATATTAGAATAACCATTGAAACTCAATTCAAGGTGGACGTGATTCTACAATTTCGTTTCAAACTTTTTTTTATAGTTACGACAAGATCAAGTGATAAAAGTTGTAAACAAATAAGAAATCGAACAATAAAAGAATTCTTATTACTCAATATCCCTATTGATACAACCTTTTGGTGGATAAAAAAGTAATAAACGAGAGACATAATCGATCACTCAAAATACAGGTGGAAAGTGAAGTATAAAATTGTAATAAACGAGAGACTTGCTCGATCGCTTGATGGAATAACTAATAGGGAATTACATTATGCCTACTTATAAGTTAAGCACATTCTTTGATATTTCTGTATTAGGTTGATGTGATGGAGATTTTACCTAATGTCTTTCATTTTTATTTATTGGAAAACAATAACTAACTTCCATAATCGCATTCAAATTATAGGTGACAAAATTATTGTAATTTAAATTCGAAAATTCAAATTATCGTGTTAATGAAAGGTAACAACAATACAAAAACTTGCAAGGTCACATGTAATTTCAAGAACAATGGGGGTGGAAACAGGGACTGCCCCGAAATTAAAATTCAAGTGGGCTAGATTTAATCTTTGTGATACTTATGTGATATTTTAATATGTTGGCAAAATACTGTAACTTTGGTTTTTAGTGTATAGGTTGCCTAACCCCCCGAGCCCGAGCCCTTGAGGTATAAATTGAAATAACAAGTAATATTATGTATATAATTACAAAAAAGTCAAATCGAGTTATGGGTTGTTGGTGTTTGATTTGTTTACCTAACAAACCTCATTTTTTTTAGGCTCGGCTTATTTATATATGAACGAGCTCGAGTATAGCAGACTCAAAGCCTAAGTTTATTCATGAATACTAGGTTACTTTACAGTCCTACATATAAGTTTGTGAATTGAGGGATTAAATATTTTTAAAAACCCTATATTAGCAGGATCTGTTCGAAGCTACTATCGTATGACAACTTACTATAATATACATAACATATAAAATGTTTGCATAATTTTTTTGCCTAATTTTTTTAGAAAATAATATTTTCTCAACTTAATTTCATCTATTAAAAAAACACAAGATGTCTAACAGTAAAAATGGGCATAAGATTATTATTATGAAACAATAAAATTGTTAAAATAACTATATTAATCAAGTAGCATACCAGTTTTTTTCAATCTATATTAAATATGAACAAAATATGATTATTTATGTCTTGAAAATATATATATATATATATATATCTATATTTATATCTATCTATCTATCTATAGACCACTTTATGGGACATTTTTTTTCATAAATATTATTTTCAAATCAATCAAATAAGCCCGGGTCTTCACTGAGCCAAGCCGGACATCTTTAAACTCCGCTTGTGTTTCAAGCTAGCCCTATTTTACTATTTAAGCTTGACTCATTTATAAATAAATGAATCCGAACCGAACCCTTAACAAACCGAGCCCAAATTTATTTATAAACGGCTCGATTTTTTTGCATCCCTGCTCACTCGCAGGGCAAAGTATAATTTGCACAATATTTGAACACCTTTACAAGTGGCATATAAACGCCAAATTGTATGAAAAAACTCACATATAAATCCAACAAAGGCAATCTTGCATTGGTTACCAAAATGATGAAAAGAAAAACATATACAGGGTTCAGACACTTGTTCTGGGACAAAACCAAACATATCTCAAGAATAAACAGGTCCCGGTAAAAGGGGTATGCCGATAAAAGTTATATGAACACCGGCATTTTGTATCATGCTGTTTGAAAATCTCCGAAATCATCATCTGGTATATCTTGCTCACTTTGATTCTCAAGATGGCGTGATTCTTCAAAATGTTCCTTTGACAAACTTAAGCCTCTGTTTTCGGAAGCCTCGTTAAGGCTCAGCTTTGATGGCCAGTTTAAAGGAGATTTTACAGCACTGGAGACCGGTGAGACGGGTGATTGTGGAGGTGGCGGTGGTTTGATTCCAAGCACAGGCTCCTGTTGGCTGCCCTTTTCTTCAAGTGTGAGATTGTTCAAGCCTTGCGCAAAAAACTTGGACCCCCCATTTCGACTACTATTCTGTAAAATCAAATAGATTATGCTCTAGTTAGTTGGGTTTGTGGTAAAAGGAAAAAAGAAAAGTTAGCTGTGTTCGTAAACTTTTGTTTTCTTTCACAAGTTTCTCGGTTGAAAACACTAAAATCTGCATGGTTATATCCTTGTTTGTATGCCGTTTTGTTTCTGCACGAAAAGAATAGCTGGTGTGCTACCCAAAAAGGATTTCAGAAAAAATGTTTTCAGACCAATACACAAACTGGATTCCCGCCTTGTATTTAGTTTCAAAAAAAGAAGTACTTCGAAGTGTCAATGACAAAACTGGTATTTGAAATCTTTTTAAAGATCACTTATTATTCGTGTTGAAAAACTTGAAGATTACTTCTTTTCATGTAGACAAACTTTAATTAGTTGCCGGTTTCCAAAGAAGCTCTCAATCTAACAAAAGGAAGACACAAAACATAAAATCCTCAAATCTCAAAATTAAGGATCCCTGCTGCTTATTTATTCAAAAACTGGCAGCTAACACGCAGCCACCTACACAGATGACTAAATATCATGGCCAAAAACCAAGAAAACAAGCCTATGGTTCTATCATTTCATAAAAGTCAGAAACAGAGATGGGGCCTTACATTCTTTAGTTGAAGCACAATAGTCTGCCCATCTTTTAAACTGTAATCAACTGATGAAGTATTCTGGTACTGCTGTTCCATCTCTTCTGCAGTTTTCTTTTTATTCAGATACCTTTAGATAATGAAACAAGACAGGTACTTCAGAAGAAGTTTGAAATAACATCAACTGTAAATTCGATCGGAAAAAAAAAAAACAGTAGTAAATGAAGTTTGAAATAAAGGAATACTTCATATGATCATGAAGAGCTGCTTGAAAGTCGTAAGCCTCCGTTCTTTCTCGGAAACCTATACCGATAAAGGCATGCCGAAGGCGACCACCTACACAAGTGCAAATAAGAATGACCTTAATAAGCATTTTTTAAAAAGAAAAATCACTCACAGCAGTATTCAAAAATAGCATACGGAATTCAAAAGATTATATAGCATAAATTGTAAGTGTAACTAATAACAAAAATATGTCCACACGAGATATCAACAGGGCCGCTTTGAGACATTCACTATAGAAGAAATGAATATGGCTTGGCGCTATTTAAAAAAAGTCAATGGAAAAGTAAGGATCTAGCGCTTGCTTTGGTTCTTGACCCTGAAAGGATCACATATAAGTCTAAAATATATGTAAAGGTATCATTAGAAAACTGGGCCTGGTACTTAAAAACCTAGACATATCTTGCGAGGCTAAATAAGGGAAGAGAACAAATATCCAAGAAAGTGGTACATTTTGTAGCCCATCATTTCATTATTCATTGTTTCATTTAAAGAAACCCTTCAGGAGGAGCATGTGCTTTGTATCTTTTCTCATTCACATAAGGCATCTTTATGTTTCCCTACTGGAAATGAATAGGGATATAGGAATTTGTACTTTTGTAGATACAGCAGCAAAAGTAAGCCACGCGTCTAAATAGGAATTATGCTAGAAAAGAGCAGCATGATAAACTTAAGTAACACTTATGCTCTAATGGGCTTACACCATATATGTAAGGTTTAAATTTTAAAGAAGAATGTTAAGTCAGTAATGCCATCATTACAATCTATTATTACACAGTTCATTACTTTTGACTGATCTTATCAGCCAAAATGAAATAGGAAAGAGTCATCAGAATAAAAAACCACGCCAAACTGATATTACGATCCACATATACGCACAAGAGGAAGCCAAGAACTGGAAGAGAGAATTAATCATGAACTAAAAAGGTAATATTGTATCTTACCAATGTTCTCTTCTATCCGAAGAACAAAATATCTGAAAGAAAATACACAATTTAGACTTCAGGCATGCTAAAACCTAAAACTAAAATGCTAGAAAGGTACCAAATGTAAAATGCTTATGTCCAATTTTAGCAAAAAATATCTATAAACATTGATTACAAAGATTTAAATTTCCACATAATCGAATCTAACTGTGTAATGCTTATGTCATAGTTTAGCAAAGAAATCTATAAACAACGATTACAAAGATAGAATTATATTTCCATGCATAGTTGGATCTGCTTTACTAATATATGTAACAGATTACCTGCTACTGTCGATTACAGATTCCAACGGATGTGGTTCACCATCTCTCAAGAATGCCCGAGCATACAACTCACCTATTTAAAACATCAAATCACCAAAAAACTTCACATTTAGAAGAAATGTAACATAATATATTCCACTCAACAATTTCCAACAGTGGGTTAAAACTGTTTCACCTGTTGTCTTATCTTCAAGTCTGATGATGCACTCTTCTCCCTTGCTTACAACTTTTAGTGTTCCCTCCCAAGCCCATTTATTGACATTCCACTCATCAGCCCTTAAAGAAACGAAGACCAAGACATATAAAGTGACAGAATGAACACGAACTCGTTGTACTAAATTATTCACGCTTCGACAGCAACCTTTATAGGGGTTTTGCTCAAAATTTAATGCATCAATCGGATATTTGACTGCACGGATTTCAACTCCCACAAAAATATGCAATTACATGTTATTACCAAGTAAAAACATAAACGAAAGGAAAAATAGGAATCTTAGAACAAACAAGTTTCGAATAAGCAGAATCTACACGTCACCTAATTTTTTCCTCACAATTATAAATGTTATGAATCATAAACAAATAACTAGAAGGGAAGAACGCTTAACAAGAAGATTATCCAGAACTAAATGCATCTTCTTTTCACTTTACTGCTGTGCAGCATGCATTTCTATCTTAATGTGATGTTGCCACCATCCGGAAACTAGTCATAGTTACTTAACTTCAGTACAAAAATTATAAGGAATTGGTAATCATAATCATAGCTGACTAATATTTATGAAAGCCAAAAAGAAAGGAAAAAAAATAAAAAGAACTTGTCCTTCCAGTTACCTAGGAATGTTGAAAGATAGAACCCACCAAAGAATGGTATCCTAAAGTGGAAAATAAGAAAGTAAAGGAAATAAAATCAATCTTGCTGAACTTCAGAGTGAAACCTGTAGGAGGCTGCACTTTTTCTTGGTGGTATCTGCAAAATAGCATACAAATTGGTTTTAGTTCGACCAAACTGCAACATTGCGATCTAAGTAAAGTCATATATACAAGTTTCAGGTAACAGAAGAAACTAAGTTGTATAAAGAAATAATGTACGGCAATTGCGTTCTTCAACCACGACAATCGCTTTCAAACATATGAGCAGACTTCTATAAAATTCTTGCTGGATTAATTCAATCAGCTTAGGAATCTGAATCACCAAAACCGATAGGAAACAACTACTATAAGACTCAACAGAACTTTTTTAGTTTCGTTCATGCAAAGCTACTCAGTACCTAACACCAACTATAAAAAATGTTAGGTCTATCTGAAAAATGATTTTGATGAACTGTTTTCTGCATCAATGTGAATTCTTAGAATTTCACCAACCACCCTACTCAATGTGGGAATGAGAAGGATATGCAGACAACTCTATCATTATGGCTCTTACTCATATTACTTCTGACCACATAAACTTTAAAATTGCAAAAAAATAAATAATGCATCTGCACAACAACCCAGTTAACTCCAAAATCAAAGGTGGGCAAGGTAAGGGAAAGAGAAATGCATCCATTGGTGTTCGCCATTAATTAAATTCTCATTCGTACCTCACATGCATATGCAAATTCATAGATATATCTATCTTCAGCCAGGTATCTGACATTTTAAGAGCTCTATCCAAAAAAACACATTAATTTAATTGGATGATATATATGGAAAGAATTTGATGGAGGTTAGTAACCGTCACGATTTCCGGGATACATATTTTTTGCCATCTAAGTTTCAAGGTTCAATGTGAAATGTGAATGGCGTTCCCCATTTGCTCCACACAGCCGCCCCACATTTAAGTCAGTCATACTTATACCGTAGTTTAAACTACTGTCATGGTGAATTTCAAAGTAGTCACTCAAATTGCCAGGAGTTCAACGTCAAATTTGTGTCCTCAAATATAAAATCCACCAGCTTATGCAAATTCACCAGGTCACATATTGCCATGTTTTACAACAAAGCATGTGTCACAAATGATTACAAATGCGTCATTGTAATTTGTAAATAAAATACTTTAACCAACTAGTTCCACATAGACATTGTTTGAAATCCTAAAATTTAAATGTTTCTTTCAAGTTTCATACAGAATCAACAAGGTGAAGACATCATACAGTTAAGTTTGTTCCGTATCATAACAGTATCCCAACATTTGTCGCCCTGAGTATAAGCAGACAATTCCTGAATTTAGCACAACATAGATCCATGTACTTATTTTATGACTAATTTGGTTCAATTCTTCCCATGAAAAAATAATACAAGGTTGTACAAATTCGGAAACACATTTTCAATAAAGCATACATCACAATTGATTAGGAGTCATTGCAATTTGAAAATAAATGAAAACGTTAGCCAACTATTTCCACTTAAACGTCATTAATCCTAAACCAAATCTTTCTTTCAAGTTCCACAGAATTGAATACGTATTGTCTCATAAAAATGTAGAAAGATTTGTCGTCCCAAGCATAACACAGACAAATTCCCGCATTTAGTACAACATTGATCCATGTTCTTATTTTACAGCATTAGTAAAATACAAGATCCTTATCATAACTTGTTATAAACGTATTACTTTTTTTTAATAAAACCCAGTACTCACTGTGAAAAATATTTTCTATTTGTATAAGATTTACTTCTCACTATTTTGACAAAATTTACTGACCAATATTATCTTAAGAAAAATTAAAAATTTATAATGAAAGATGGCAAATTTACTAGGATTTAACGCTTGGATGATGATGATGATGAACAAAAGATAGTAAATTCTTACATCGGGTGGTAACTTTTGAATATGTACAAGTAAATTAAGAAATTGGTACCCAATGTTCATTCTTGTTTTGTAGTTTCCCCCCTTATTTTATGATTAAGTTGGTTCAATTCTTCCCATAAATCTAATTCACATCAATTATTATTGTTATTTTTTTGGAACCATCCGGTATCTGAAAACCACGTTGGATTTCGACTAATCTGGATTCGAGCCAGATAGACGGACAGTAAAGCTCGCCCCACCAAGGTTTAATGCAGCTACATTCTTGAGACTAATTCACATAAATTATCAAACTAAATCAAAAGGGTACAACTTAATCAGCTGCAAATAGCTAATTATAACCTAATTAATAAAATTTCAAGCTCTACATGCACGGAGATTAAAAACAAATAAAACTAATCGAACAACCAATTGTCGAAACGCATTCAATTAGACTAAAAATGAAACAGAATCGAGGGTGAGATCGAAAAAAGGGTACATTAATAATCACAACAAAATCAAAAGGGTACAATTTAATCAGCTGCAAATTACAAATCACAACCTAACTAAACATAATTTCAAGCTCTGCATGCACAGAGATTAAAAACAAACGAAATTATGATGTGGGAACCTACTTGGCTGTCCATATATAAATATATATACGTATCTAAATATATAATCGAAGGGCAAAAGGGTAAATTACCAGATAGACGTAGCATTCGGAGACCTGGAAGAGAACGAGCTCTATCGCTTCTTTGTCTTCTTCTTCACCTAAGCTCTCTTCTTGATTGCGCGTTTGTTCATTCGCCATGGCGATCTGCAGAGAGAGAGAGAGAGAGAGAGAGAGAAACTGGAAATGAACACTTGAAGAGCATTGACACCTTATTTTGACTTTCACTCTCTCAAATAGTAATAAAAAAAATAGAAAAAAAAATGTAAACTTAAATTTTTTAAAAAATGCAACAATGAAGAATATTACTATTCATTCAGTCTCTATTAAAAAATAAATTTTTTCTAGCCAATATATAAAATGTGCATCAATATATAGAAAAAATATATTTTAAATTTTTTATATTTATATATTATTAAATTAATTGTGTAGAAAATTATTTTTAGAAAGATTAAAAATTATTAATTTTTATTTTATAAGATAAATAAATTTCTACGAAATGAGATTCTAAAATTTAATAAAAAAGGCCCGTGCAATGCCCTTGGTACTTTTGAAGCTATTGGAGATGTTGATGCACATAATCAATAACTTAGATATTTTTTTTTTTTAGTCTTTAAGATTTTTTTTAGATAGATTCAGTTTAAAAATTTCAGCATTTTAAGGCCAGAACAGTAAATTAAAAAAAAATAAAAAATCACCTTATAAAATGAGTTGACTAATACAGTGCCTCTTTTAAACAATAATAAAACATAAAAAATTTAGGTTAAAGAGTCAACCAAACAATCCGTACAATTATAGTACATGCATTTTAATAAATCAAAAATCAACATAATCTTTGTAAAATAACGAGTCAATGACTTCAAGGGGTAAGTAATTGCTTTTGAAATCGGTGTAGTGAAATGAGAATGTTTTAATATACCGAAGAAAATTAAAAACAATAGTAACAAATAAACAAGACCACATTTATAAAATTCTAACAAGTTTTGCAATTGATTTTTGTCATTGCAAGTCAGTATCAACTATGGGTATTTAATTTTTTCACGACTTCCCTTCATTTTGAAATGAATAGATTAATGCAACAGAATTTATGAGATCATTAAATAATTTTAATTTAATAAAAAATAAGTATATTGTATCTAAATATTCTTAATTAAAGCTTAAATTGCATAAAAATATTTAATATTTAATTAAGATAATACGAGTAAAATTGAAAAAATAATTATTCTCCAGCGTCAATAAAAAGGAATGAGAAAAGTCCTCTCAACTCCATTGTCCCTATTCTTACTTTCCATATTTAAAATTGACTTCTCTTATTGAGAAATAAAAGGAACAATTTATCATTTGCCTTATTTAATTGAATTTAATCTGTATTTTTAAAACACTTTTTTCCATATACCATAAAGGATGTATCAGCAAAAACTCATTAAATTTCCAAAAATTAATCTGACTATTATTAATAAGGACAAAAGGAATATTAATTTTAATTATATTAAATTATCTGTTGACAGAGCAAAAAAATTTCAAGCCACAAAACTAATGGCATTCCCAAGTGCGAAGTTGACAAAACAGTAATGAAAAAGATCATGAAATTAATGCTTCCTTATCCAACATGACTTTTTCTACTAATAACAAAATAGGATTGAAATTATGTCCTTTTCAACGGTCCAGTCATGTTATTTTAAATAATTTATAACAATAACTACCAACCGAATATTATTTAGAATTATTTTATATAAATAATATTTTGTATTGGTACTAAGAAATGTTTTTTTCTTTTTATCTCTAAATAAAATTTGAAAAAAATCTTTATAAATTAAATTGATTTATCATACAAATTATTTTGGAAAAAAATAAAAATTTTAAAGACATGATAGGAAACTAGATAAAAAAAAAAAGGAGGGAGTTTTAATCCCAAAAAATAAATAAATCCCCCCCAGAACTAATTATTATTTTTCTTTCTCCATTAAAACCCTCCTCTGTTTTTTACAGCTCCTCTGCTTCAATGATGAAACCTCACCACCAAATCTCTCTCGTCTCTCTCGTCTCTCTCCTGCTCATCTCTCTCCGACCCACTTCCCCAATCGACCTCCTCTATAATGGGTTTCATCTCTCTGATCTCTCTCTCTACGGAATCGCTCAGGTTGAATCTAGAACCTTAACCTTGACAAACCGCACCAGTTTTGCTATTGGAAGAGCTTTATACCCTACAAAAATACCCACTAAGGATCCCAAAACATCGAAAGTTCTTCGGTTTTCGACCTCTTTTATCTTCTCCATGGCCCCTTTTGAAAACACTCTCCCGGGCCACGGGATAGTGTTCTTGTTTGTTCCCTATACCGGGATTCAATCGGCTAATTCGGCTCAAAATTTAGGGTTTTTGAACCGGACGAATACCGGGAACTCGTCGAATCATGTTTTCGGGGTGGAATTTGATGTTTTCAAAAACGAGGAGTTCGGGGATATTAATGACAATCATGTTGGGATTGATGTAAATTCACTAACATCTGTGGCTTCTTATGATGCAGGGTATTATAAGGATGATGATGAGTTATCACTTGAGGAATTGAAGCTCAATAATGGTAAAAATTATCAAGTTTGGATTGACTATGATGATTTTATTATCAATGTTACTATGGTTGTTGTGGGGATGAAAAGGCCTAATCGGCCGTTATTGAGTGTTCCGATTAATCTTTCTCAAGTTTTCGAGGATGAGATGTATGTAGGTTTCACTGCGTCGACTGGTAAATTAGTCGAGGCACATCGGATTTTGGGTTGGAGTTTTAGTAATTCGAATTTTTCGTTAAGCGAAGCATTGATAACTAGTGGTTTACCGTCTTTTGAGCTGCCTAAAGATTCGATTTTTCAATCAAAAGGGTTCATGGCGGGTATAACAGTGGGGATTTTCTTGGTCGTCATTTCTTGTGTTGTGCTGGCTTTGGTTTGGGCTCGGAGAGAGAGAAGGAAAGAGAGGGTACGAGAAGAAATGGAGGATTGGGAGTTTGAGTATTGGCCTCATAGGATAGCTTACAAAGAAATCGAAGTGGCAACTAATGGATTTTCGGATGAAAATGTGATTGGAAGAGGAGGAAATGGGAAAGTCTATAAAGGAGTGATGCAAGGAGGGGTCGAGGTGGCGGTGAAGAGAATCTCTCACGAGACGAGTAATGGTATGAGAGAGTTTTTAGCGGAAATCTCAAGCATTGGAAGGTTAAAGCATCGAAATTTAGTTGGGTTAAGAGGTTGGTGTAAGCAAGAAAAGGGAACATTCATTTTGGTGTATGATTACATGGAAAATGAGAGCTTGGATAAGAGGATATATGATTGTGACGTCAAAAAAATGTTGGGTTGTGAAGATAGGATTCGGGTTTTGAAAGACG
The DNA here is from genome assembly GCA_001753735.1 of Embelia ribes. Classification (NCBI taxonomy): domain Eukaryota; kingdom Viridiplantae; phylum Streptophyta; class Magnoliopsida; order Ericales; family Primulaceae; genus Embelia; species Embelia ribes. The sequence goes on from MKEJ01077676.1 coordinate 11,669, forward strand.
TGGCTTCAGGGGTATTTTACTTGCACGAGGGTTGGGAATCAAAAGTGTTACATAGGGATATCAAGGCAAGCAACGTGTTACTAGACAAAGAAATGAGTGCAAAATTGGGTGACTTTGGATTAGCCCGTATGCACGACCATGGCCAAGTGGCGAGCACGACTAGGGTCGTGGGGACGATTGGGTACATGGCCCCTGAAGTGGTTCGCACAGGCCGGGCCTCAGATAGAACCGATGTTTTTGGTTTCGGTGTTTTAGTTTTGGAAGTAATGTGTGGGAGGAGGCCCATAGAGGAAGGTAAACCGCCTTTGGTTGAATGGGTATGGGAATTGATGAGCCGAGGGGAATTGGGTCAGGCCCTAGATGAGAGATTACGTGCTAGAGGCGGGGTAAACGAGGAGGAAGTTGAAAAGGTGTTGCATTTAGGGCTTTTGTGCTCGTATCCTGACCCGGGGTCTAGGCCGACGATGAGACAGGTGGCGAAGATTTTGGAAGGGAGGGTCGAAGGGGACGAGTCCGAAACCGAGGATATGGATGTACGGTTGCTTGATAGAAGGAAATCAAGGGAGATGTGGTCTGAATACACACATAGTTTCCAAAAGAATAGCTCACACCCAACATTTGAGCAAATTAGAAACTCTATTTCATCTTCAATGTCCCTATCTTGGTCTGATACAATTCTTGTTGGCAGGTGATTGTTGTAAATCATTGAGTTGATTTTTGAGTTTTTGTTTTCTTAATTTGGTTCATTGGATTGGTTCATAGTACATTGATATGTTTTTCTAAGTGAGACAAAAAATTAAAGAGCACATGTTGGGGTGGTGGTTGGATCTGAAGAATGGTTTTCTATGAGTTCTTTTATTGGTGTTCCATTTGTTTTGCTTTGTTTCATTTGATGTAAATACTAACTTTTTGCATACCTAGAGAATGTTACAGAAAATATTATTATAATTTTGTTCTAAATAGAGATTGTGCACTCTATTTTGAGTACACTGATGTGTAGAAAATTAAGTCAAGAAATTTTACAAATACCCATACCGTTGCGTTCGTATTTTGATCTTTTTCCTAAAAATAGGATGAACGTACCTGATGTAGCTTGTCGATAGCGTGAATCTTTTTTATATTTTTAATATCTTATTATGTGCACCAATTTTGTTCTATAGGGACCCAAATAAGGCAACAATACATCTTTAATGGGATGCTTTTAGTAAATGATTGTGTCATCACCATGCTAATTTATTTGGAAACAAAACTTGTTTGGTTACAGTTTTAAAATAAAAAGTTTGATGCATTCGTAATTCCATTTTTTTGATCAAAATAGCAAAAGCGCTTAAATTAAAAGCTGGACAACAAAACACAGTTCAATTTTTCAAAAAATAAAATAAAATTTGAGCCTTATAGATGTAACAAATACTAAGTACCGATTGAATTTGAGTTAGGTGAAGAGTTTGGCAGGGAACATGGTTTACATATCTTTAACATAAACGCAACTTACTTTCCAGGTTGGAAAGCATTATATTGTCCATTGAAATTGCAAGGTAACTTAGAAAACACCACATGTTTTTCTGACAAAATAATTAGTACTTTATATTGTCAAGTAAATGTTTTTTTTTTTAAAAAAAA
>MKEJ01077680.1:0-14163 GCA_001753735.1 Embelia ribes
TTTATTAAAAATTATCTTCAGAGTTTTGGTTATCCAAAGGAAAAAATATATCTTTTTAGAAAACAATTAATGTTATCATAAAGATTTTCTTAAAGTTGATTATCAAACATTAATATTTTAGATACGATACGAGAATTGATGTGGCCAATCAAATTTTGTTCTCATAACCTAAATAAAAACGACATATATTGGTTCATCTAAATATTAACATATATTTTTGGGATTTTAGATGTTCACGGTGAAAGTATGAAGAAAGTATCATGTAGGCAGTACTATTGTTATAAGCTACAGATTTGTCCTAGTGATCATGCTATTCTACTTTATTCTGGTTGTTTGTTGCAACAATTCATAGTCGATATGTATATAAAGATAGAAAATACAAGGATAGATTATCTTCGAAATAAACAGTCAGATTTGAAAGTTGAGTTTTATCAAGGAATAGTTGATAATGTACTCAGTGGGAATACCGGAGGTAACATGGCTGGCAAAAGAATCATGTTGCTCGTATCACTTATTGGCGGCCCTAGGCACATGCTACGTCGTTATCTAGATGCACTTGCTTTAATTCAACGCTATGGAAAACCTGACTTTTTTATTACCATGGCTTGCAACCCAAATTGGAAATAGGTTAGAGATTTATTAAAGGATGGGCAGACAACACATGATAGACCTGACCTAAGAGCACGAGTTTTTTGAGCAAAATTACAAGATTTGAAAGATCAACTATTTAAGAATCAAATTTTTGTTAGTGTCGCTGCTCATGTGCATGTTATAGAATTTCAAAAAAGAGGTCTTCCGCATGCTCATTTGTTGATCATTTTGCGTAAAGAGTTCAAGATTACAACTCCAGAACAAGTTGACCAATTTATTTGTGCAAAAATCTCATATCCTAAAGAACATTTGATTTACATGAGAAGGTTGAAAAGCATATGATGCACGGTCCTTATGGAGAGAAAAAATATGAACAATGCTTGCATGGTAGATAAAGAATGCAAAAACCATTATCCCAAATCTTTTTGCGAAGAAACAAGCATCGGTAAAGATTCATATCCAATTTACCGGAGAATGAATAATGGCTTGACAGTAAAGGTACGAAATGTTGATTTGGATAATAGGTGGGTAGTACTGTACAACCCTTACCTTCTAAGTAGGTATAATTGCCACATCAATGTTAAAGTATGCTCTGGTATAAAAGCTATAAAATATTTGTACAAATATACATACAACGGACATGATAAGGTTGTCGTTCATATTGACCAAAATGAAAATGATGTGGTCATTGATGAAATCAAACAATACCAAGCTGCTCGTTGGGTATCTGCATAAGAGGCCTTTTGGAGAATATTTGAGTTTGATTTAAATGAGATATACCCGGTTGTGATTAATTTGCAACTTCATCTTCCTGATAAATAAAATGTTTCTTATTGGAAGCATCAAAACTTGGGAGATATTCTTTGTTCTGCAAAAGCCTCTAACAGAGCTTTTCGCATTTTGTAAGAATGATCAGCAAAAGGGACAATATCTTTATCAAGAATTCTTGGGAAATTTTGTTTGGAACAAAAAGTATTGTTACTGGAGTTCACAAAAGTCAGGCCAAGTAATTGGCCAGATAAATGGGGCCAATCCATTAGAAGGAGAAAGATTTTACTTAAGACTCCTACTAAACCATGTACGTAGCCCTATGTCTTTTAGTGACTTGCTAACTTTCGAAGGAGTGTAATATCCATCATTCAAAATAACTGCTGAAAAGTATGGCTTGCTACAATCAGATGATTGGATATCGGAATTTCTGGCAAATGCGGTCATCTTCAAGATGCCTTCGGCCTTATCTCGTCTTTTTGCAACTATTTTAATCTACTACGAACCTACAAATGTTAAAAAATTATGGAATAATTACTTTGAATCAATGTCAGAGGACTTAGCATGGACGATAAGAAGCACACAGCTTTGCAACAAGAAATCCTAAAGAAGATAGATTACTTACTAGAGGGCATGGGCAATAGTGTAACTAATTATGATCTTTTAAAAATTAATCACAACTTATCAATGGCTAAAAGAAGGAAAATGGAAGTTGTTGATGAACTCACAATTGAAATCCTACTGGAAGATTGTTCACTACATAACTCATTAAATAATGAGCAAAAATATGCTTATAAGGTCATACTTGATCACGTGAACGAAAATAAAGATGGTATTTTTTTCATTGATGGGCTAGGAGTAATGAGGAAAACTTTTTTTTTTTTTTTATCCTATACTACTTGCTACAATTAGGGCAAAAGGAATGATTACTACTGCTACAGCTACATCTGATGCAGTAGCTGCAATCTTACCTAGTGGTAGAACGACCCATTCAAGGTTCAAGATCCCAACAGATTTGAAAGAATCAAGTGTATGCAATATCTCAAAACAAAGTGGAATGGCAAAATTGGTACGACAATCTAAGGTTGTCATATGGGATGAGGTATCGGTGGCCAAAAGATGGGCAATTGAGGCACTAGATAGAAGCTTTCGAGATATTATAAACTGTGATAAATTGTTCGGAGGCAAAATTGTTGTGTTTAGAGGGGACTTTCACCTAGTGCTTCCTGTTGTACCTCGAGCAACATGTGGAGAAACTGTAAATTCCAGTTTAGTTGTGTCTTACCTTTGGCCTGAAATGAAGAAACTTAAACTAACTGAAAATATGAGAGCCAAGCAAGACCCTGCTTTTTGTGACTTCCTTTTACGTATTGGCAATGGAGATGAACCGACATATGAGGAAGATTTAATTGAACTTCCGAAGGAAATCGTAATTAAGTATCAAAACATAGAAGATTGCGAAGATCTCTTAATTGATATTGTCTTCCCTTCCCTTCAAGAAAATGCTCATTCAGTTCAATATATAACAAATCGTGTTATTCTTGTGTCAACAAATTAATTGGTACTTTACACCGATACACGTGCAACGCACGTACTATTACTAGTATATTACAAACGTATGCATATATATATATATATATATTGCTGTTGGAAACTTATGCAAGTTTTTAGGTTCAGGAAAGCAACTAAAAATGGGCGTAGAAGAAAATTTTGAATTCAAAACCCAAATTCTGTTTCCTAAATTGTAAGTATGAATTATCCCTATTATATTTCAGTTGGCCGCTTCTCTTTCGATATTATTTTGTACTCCATTTATTGATATCGTCCAGTTAATTCCGATAATTCAATTGTTACTGACCATACTGACATTTTTATAAAAGAAATTAATATTTGATTATGAAAAGGAACATGTTGCCCGACTATGTTGAGCAATCATATGATAAGTTTGGTATCGACTGAAAGTTAGAGTGAAACAATTATTATTGGACTATGTATAGTAACAATCCTAGGAACGGATTGACTTCGGAATAAAATGAACATTAAGCATATTTGTTATTTGATTTATTGCCACTCTTTTCCACTCTATCATATTATGGATTATTAGTTTCAGGTATGCCAAGTTTAAAATGGGTAGACAAAAAATACTTAGAGCCAATTGAGCTCTCTAGTAGATTTAGTTTTGCCAAAAACATATTTGTAAATCTTTTGTAAATATCATTTTGTACAAATTATTTTGTATGAAAATCTATATCATTTCAGAATTTTTTTTCCCACTTATATATACGACCTACTTATTTCGAGTTGTTACAATATAAATATATGCAAATAAATAAATAAATAAATAATCTCTACATAAAAGTAAAAGTCCCGGCTCCCCGTGGCAGCGAATTCTGCATCCACAACTCCACCACAAATTTGAGGAAAAGAAACAAAAGGAAATGAGATTGTAGGTATACGAAAAATATTTGTTCCAATTTTTGCAACTTTACGTTATGTATATTACACTGCAAAAATGCAATCTCGCAATCATTGCCGTTACAACAACCACTATTATAATTCAAAATCATGATTAGCGGGCTTCCTTGGGCACCCCGAACCCGTAACATAATTCTAAATGATAAGATTATACCATACTTTATGCTCAGCATATATTTTCTAGAGTTCTTTGGGCAATTAACTATTTTCTAACATTTAAATTGCAATCAATATAATCAAGATTTCAAATAAAGGTGGAGGTTGTTGCGACACTAATAGTGACAATGTAATAGTTTCGGGGTGTAAGGGTTGTACGGTAACGATTGCGTAAATTGGAGCCGAATTTTTCATCTTTGCAAAATTATTTTTTGATTTTTTTTTCTATAACAGGCCGTAATGGATTGGTGCCGTAACGGACTATAAGTAATGATTTCTTTCGATACGGATAAGAATTCGATCGCCATTGATATGTCGGCTCGTAACAGTGGTAGTGTCAATTAAAACCGTTGCGTGAAGATAGTGACCGATTTTCAAAACTTTGATTAGATGAGATACGGAGAATATATTCACCAACATACTTGTTTTTAGATTGAATATTGTTCATTTTGTTTTTTCACAACAGTGGGAAAGTTCTTTGAATTTAATCTCTAAAATGATGAACTTGGGGAGACTAGTGGGAGTGCCCCAGTCATTTCATCCAAAGCATGATTTGAAAATTGGGTGGTTATGTTCCTGGTACTGCTATACCAGCCGTTACGACAATATATTAGTCGTTTAGCCATTAGAAAAAATCAAATAAATTAATAGTAATAATAATAATAATAATTCGCTAGGAATTATACTTATACAAAAAATTCATTATACCAATTCGATATTGATTCATCAAATAAATCTTACTATTTGGCAAGGCACTAATAGTTAGAATAAAGAATAAATTATGATCATACATGTCATTCCTTTTAGATGCAGAATAAAATGATCTAAAATGTGTATTTGATGTTATTCTCTTTCTTTAATATAAATAATTGTTATTTGTAATGAATAAAGTTTGTGTGATATGAAAAAAGATATTTTATCTTAATAACTCCAACATATACAAAAATTCAAATAAAAAAGCATTTAAACATTAAAAAATGCATATTTTTTCTAGACTATTAAGAAATTTTAACATGAAAACTACAAGATGTGTATGAAATGATTAAGAATATAATTATATGATACAAATAATGCATAACATTAAAGTTTAGATGAATTGAGTAAATTTGAAAAAAAATTATAACTCTATTTTTCGCAACCGTTACACTATGGTTGTACATCTTGAAATCGTTATACCGCCACAATTATCGTTACAGCAGCCACAACTTTTATTTAAAACCTTAATGTGGATCCAAACCTCTTATAAGATGGGATTAAAAAAGGGGAATACTAGTCTTACACTATTGTTAAGATTTTTATGTATCAGCGGGCAGAGATACATGACATATATGCATGTTGTATGGCTTCATATGAATGTAATCACATATGTTATTCATCTTAGTTTAATCATATTTGGGTGTTGCAATTTTTTATTTTTTATTTTTAGTATTTTCACCCTAGCTGGGCTTTTATTGGTGATTTTTGATAAATTTATATAAACTTTTATAAATGCATTTTTGATGTTTAAATAAATAAGTACTAATTGAATTAATTTTAAAATGGTGCAGAAATTGGATGGTGAACAAGCAAGACTTGCAGATTATTTTGATATAATAGCAGGAACAAGCACCGGTGGTCTTGTCACGGCTATGCTAACAGCACCCAACAAAGAGAACCGTCCCTTGTTTGCAGCTAAAGATATTAATGATTTCTACCTTGAAAATTGCCCTAAAATCTTCCCACAAGACAAGTAATGGTTATTGAATAGCTTCTTAGTTTTTAGTGTTAAAAAACAAAATTAGTAGAAAACTCTTTCGAATCGGGTTAACTCTTTTCTTAAAAATTAAATTATCTATTTTAAAATAAGTGTCGTTTTTGGTTAATGCAAATGGATTAAGAAGATCATTAAATATTCTCAGTTTTAACAAAGACATAAATATATTTTACCAAAATAGCCTTCATTAAATGCTTGTATTGTGTGTATATATGGCGTGAGTAAATTTTAAAAAAGTAATAACAAATGCTTTCTCAATTTTGTAGAACAACGATTGAAATAAAGTAATAAATTTTTTTTAGAACGACGCTTATTTTGAAACAAATAAAATATCACGGGATATTTGTTGATATCATTTTTAGGTAATAAAAATTATTTAGCCTTTTAGTAAGACTGGTAGCTAGAAATGCTTTCTTAGTTAGCCTCTTTGACTGGTAAATTTTCTTCATCTGTTCCTTTCGTTGGCTATATTCTATTTTATTTTTCTCTCTTCCCTCTTCCGTCTCATCTCATTTTCTAATTAAATAAATAATTTTTTTAATAATAATTAAATATTTTTATTATTTATGGATGCGATTGGTAAATAATATGGTTATATCAACATTAATGTTAATACATACTGATTATTGATCAAAATAAATATGAAGAAGTATTAAAAAAAAGTTACATTATATCGCTAGTTTGTAAAGTAACTAATACTATACCTGTAAAATAGAAAAAAGGGCATTTTGGGAGTAGCATTTAGACAATATTGCTACCTCTAGTTGTTGTGAATGCTCTTATATGAACCTTAATCTTGTGCTTATTTAATTTCCACTAAGAATAAACAAAATGATACAAGATCATGCTATGGTTGTATATATATGATATTAATTATTTAATTATATATATTTACTTTATTTTATTTTTCACTTGAATTTTGGCAGCTCAATATTCAACCCTACAAAGAAGCTTATACACGCTGTATCAGGGCCTAAATATGATGGGAAGTATCTGCACAACCTTGTGAAAGAAAAACTTGGAGACACAAAATTACACCAAACATTGACTAATATTGCTATACCAACATTTGATATTAAGAAACTTCAGCCTACAATTTTCTCCACCTACGAGGTATGATATTTTTTTTTTTTCAATTAATCTCTCAAATTTAGTAATTATTTGCATGTAGATTTTATTTTATTTATTTTGGGGTGAATTAATTTAATGGTCCCCATGGTTATTACGAACGAAGGAATGAAATTTTATCCAGTTTGAAGTGTCTAGTTTCATCAAGTTTCTACAAAACATATTTGTAATTCATTTTTTTCACAGAATAATTAGTACAATAGAATTAAATATTTTGTAATGATCATTTCGAAATCCTCCAAAATCCAGTTGGATAAGTTTTGTACAGAAAAATATTTTGTACATAATACAGTACAAGAAATTTTTTTTGCAGGATACTGCTGCGAAATTATAATTATTTAATTTTAATATATTGATTATTTTGTGAAAATAATGAAAAAAGAATTTTTTATTAAAAAATAGGACAAAAATTGAACAATTAGAACTGGATGAAATTCCTATCCATGAACAAAATAGTATTTGGTACCACACATTCAATACAAACACCAAATAAACTAGCTTTCTTAATAAAGAAATTTATCATTCCATTTCGAGAAAACTTTTTATAAATAGAAATACTGATGTGAGAGATTTTTGTCCTCCATTTTTTATTTTAAAAATTAAAAGCGGAGAGAAATGATGTTTAGAAAGACTAGTGCGAATGCCCCAAGTTCGTACTCACTCCATCTATAAATATTAAATAATAGTAGTTCATTTTTTTTATTGTTATTCAAAAATAATTATCCATTTTTCTTTTCGGTATAATAAAATACAGTACAATTAGCACTTACAAAACTTAAAGTTCAAAGTAAGAATTTCGAATAGATTTAGTAATTTATGTTAAAATGATATGATGGATAGCCACTTTTTCCTTTTGCCTAGAATTATTTATCTCGTCAAATAAAAGTTTTATTTGTGCACTAGGAAGTATAACATTTTAAAAGTTCACATATACTAATTTCTCACGCATTAAAAGAAATTTAATGCGTGTCATTTTGTTTCACAGATTTCTAATATAAAGTTGTACTTTTGGGCATGTTTAGCAAAACAAATTTTCAATTTGTTCTCAAAAAGCAATTCACAAAAACATAACCTGCTCGTGTAAAGGGAATTTATAGATACATATTATGTCCGTAACATGTATATTTGCACAATCATGTATTCAAACATCCAAGTCTTATAATGTGAATAAAACCTTAAATTGCTTTCTCACAATGAGACATGAATATAGTAGTACTAGGAACGTGCTCATAAATAAGCAAACTACCCAAAATATCCAAATTCGAATTTTCTCGAGGGCAAAGTCCCCGACCCTCCACTTGCATGAGGATGCTGCCCAACAACTTGGCACGATAAAAATAAATAAATATATTTGAATAATATTTTCAAGTCACACAATACCAACAAAAATAAATAAATAAATAAATTTTGTGGTAGTTTTTTTTTCTTTTTTTTTGGTAAATTGGAGCCTTTGAAATCCAGTGCATCATCTCATGCTGAGTATTATGAATGCGGTGGACCACTAAACTATTATTGGTGAATTATTTCATCTTCTACTTTTAAAAATGAAATTATTCAACTGACCTCGTGCAAAGATTCCAAAAAACGTTGATGTCTATTCTAACGTTACATTTGTGATGTTATGGTTTCCTAATATAAACGGCATAGTGTTGTGGTTGCAGAAATTTGAACTACAATTTTTTTTTTTTCATCTTACCTCATTTCATTGATAATTGTAACAGTCGTAACGGATGTAATGGTTCATAATAACCCATATGATGCCACAACTACAAACATAGTAACGATAGCGATCCGCCGATATAGTTTCCAAATTTTGAAAACATGCCTCTGCCTAATTAGAAATTTGCGAGCGAGAAAATAGGTCCACACACTCGTGCACAATACCGAACCTTTTGTTCATTTTTCTTAAATATATAAAAGCATGATGTATGTGGACATTGGAACAATCCATTTTCTTCTCCGATTAAAATGATACATTTTTGTGCCAACTGTAAATAAAAGCAAACATCGCCCACAAACACACTCTTCTCTAATACTAGATATTATAAAAATCCATTTCATTTACAACCACTCATATTAGCTCTCCTTAATGACAAAAAGGTAATCATAGGAAAAAAAAACAAATAGAATTATTAGTAGGAGACCAAAAAGTTTTTAGACCTTTAGATTTAGATTTGCAGACCTAATTATTTGATGATCATTTTGTCTTTTGAACGAATGCATCGTGTTTCAATTTTTGGTAATCAAAAAAATAAATTTTGGCCTTAAAAGGATGGAACTTGAATAAAGAAACATTTGAATTTTCCAAGTTCAATAGGAACATATTTTACAATATTTTGTCACATGTGGAACTTTTCAATCCAAAATTTGAAAGCATGAACATATTTTCCAAAATATAAAATTTTATTAGTAAAAAATTTATAAATTTTAATCATCAGTATATTTAGAAAAGAAAAGTAAAAAGAAAAAATTGTGCACATGTTATGTCACCAATGGTCCCAATGATAAACAATCTATCTCTTCACGTGGAAGGTTACATTATTGTTGACAAACTAATACACCCTTCATTTTCACCAATTTTAATTAATGTAAATTTTGGCTATGACAAGATAATGTACTCACTCAAGGGATATGAGCCAAGGTAATAATACTTCCTTAGTACTCAGATATCGGCCAATTAATTAATGTGACTTTTAATAATTAATTTAATAAAATGTAAATCAGATATAAGAAAATCGAAATGTACCGAATTTAGTTTTTATTATGTGAATCATTTCCATAATTAACCCGTAATTATTTTTATGTTATAGGTTGGAAATAGGCCGAGCGTGGATGCATTACTATCGGACATATGCATTGCAACCTCGGCAGCACCAACATATCTGCCAGCTTATCACTTTGAAACCAAGGACCCTACCGGAAAAGTGAGAGAGTTCGACCTAATTGATGGCGGAGTTGCTGCAAATAATCCGGTAACTAACAATATAATAAAACCGAAAAAATATTAGACACACAAATATGCATTTCTCATTTAATACAAAGAAATGTTGCTTTGAAGATACATAGAGAAATAGGAATTGATATTTTATATGTTGGAATAAAAAAAATTAACACAATAGTTGAAATGTAATAAGCTATGACAAGAGAATGTCCTCACTCTAGAAAATGGTCATATATTTTCGACAAAATACTACAGCTATCAGTAATATAACAAATAGTATTTGAATTATATATAAAAAAAAATAAAAAAATTTGATTTGACTTATTTGTTTCTTTTGAGAGCTTTTTAATAATAATGGCACCTCTACATAACGAGTTTCGGAAGCATAATCACATTTATTCTAGAAAACAAGTATTCGCAGCTCTTCGATAGAATTTTCCGGTAACAACAACTAATTGGTATGGTGTTAATTTTGTTCCAGACCCTTGTTGCAATTGGAGAAGTAACAAAGCAAATAATGAAAGGGAGCCTTGATTATTTCTCAATAAAGAGCATGGATTATAATAGGCTACTAGTTATATCATTAGGAACAGGCTCACAAAAAACAGAAGAGAAATATAATGCATATGAAGCTGCTAAATGGGGTTTGCTTGGTTGGTTAAGCAATGATGGTTCAACACCCTTAGTTGATGTGTTCACTCATGCTAGCTCAGACATGGTTGATTATCACCTCAGTGTCATTTTCCAAGCCCTCCATTCTGAAAAGAATTATCTTCGTATACAGGTAAATATATATATATTCTAATGAAAAATATATATATGTATGTGCATTTACATGGTTTTAGTGACGAGTAATAATGCTATACAAAACCCCAAGGGGTAGGCCTAGTAGCTGAATGGCCGGTACCTATGACTTCAGGCATGAGATGGAGAGTTCGATTCACATGTGCCGCACTTGGGGCCACACCACCTAGCTTGTTAGGCTGAACCCTGGTCCGTGTTGAGAATTATCATGGGTGCGATGCACTGGACCATATGGATTAGTCAGACGGCGCAAGATAACGGAAACCACATATTTAAAAATAATAATAATAATAATGCTATACAATTTTTGTTCGAACAGAAAAATATATGTTGTTGAATGACTTTTTAGTGAGAAATAATTTTTCCATAACAAGGGTAACGCTTTTGGTATTACGAACCATTAAATCGTAGTTGTCGGGAAATGCATTTTCAAGTACATTTTGAAACTCCAGAATAACCTTTTGGATGCTTTGAAGAGACTTGACAAATGCGTTTTCACAAAAATCGATAAAAATGTGATGAGAATTAGGTGTTTTTAGCACTTTTATGATAACAATTTTTTTTATTTTTATTTTTTTGACTTTACCTAATCTTTTGAATTTTATGTAATTTGTTTGTACAGAATTTCAAAGTTAACCATATCAAGTATGAAAAATCCACGTGTTTTATAATAGTTGTTAGAAATCCTTTCATCGTATCCACATTTTCTGTTTTGCTTTTATATATTTAACTTCTTGTTCATATTTCCATGTTTCTTAAATTTTCCTACTTACATTTTTCCTTATGGCAATTATGAATTATCTTTCTGTGTCAATTGTAGAGGCAAATTACAATTGTAGTACCCACAGTTTCAACCAAGTTTTTATCTTGCCTGTGAAACTGAAAATCAAATATTATAACCCCTATATTTCTAAAATTGTTGAAGTTGCCCTTATTATGCACCGCAATCGATCATCTTAATTTTAAAAGAAATAAAATCATGTGAGCATGAGGTTGCTTATTTAGAAAAATAATAGCGTATCTCTCATCAATGGCGAAATTTTCCCGTCAATGAGGATGACGAAGGCCTATGATCGGGACCATTAGTGTAGGTGTTCATAGCTAAGGATTAAATTGTTGAAGTCCCATGAAACTGCACGGACCAAGTAAAAATTTTATTTAAAATTATAAGACCATTAATGGAACTCAAAATTGCTTCTTTTCATTATTTTAATTTATATAATATGAAATTGTAGGATGATACATTAACCGGGGATGTGGCCTCTGTGGATATGGCTACAAAAAAGAATTTGGATGCTTTGGTGAAAGTTGGTGAAGGATTGTTAAAGAAACCAGTTTCTAGGGTTAACTTTGAGACCGGACAAGTGGAACCCGCTAACGAAGAAACGAACGAAGACGCTCTTCGAAGGTTTGTTTGATTCTATAGTTTCGATTCATGGACAAGCGGATGATGCTTTATTTATTTTTATATTGAATTTTTAATTTATTTATGGACTGATAAACGAATACTTACTTAACGAAGATACTGATTATTGCAGGTTTGCAAAAATACTCTCGGATGAGAAGCAACTCCGTGATACGAGATCGCCACATGGAAAAGTTGTTAATCGGGAGATCGTTACTAAGCAGGAATTTTAGATTCCTCTCTTTCGATATATATACATACTTGTTTTTTCCATTTCCTTTTTTTTTTTTTGGTTGCTAGGTTTAAATAATCAACAGGGTCATTGCAAGTTATTTATCTATCTTTTTCTGTAATCTTTTTTTAACAGTTCCTTTTGTTTGTGGAAAAATAAGGATGTATCACTGTTATTTATTTAATTCTCAATAAAGGTTCACCATCTATACTACTAGATGGACAGTCCAATTTGGCCCAATTGAGTTTCATTTTTTTCTCCTTTTCCATTAGAAATGGATATTTAACATGCAAGGCCTTCAATGTGATATAAAATAATTTTAGGTGGTTAGATTTGTTTCTTATATTCAAGTAAACAAACATGACAAACATTAACTAATAGATGGACAATCCTGGTCCAAAATCTTGGACAATTGAGTATGAAAAACATATAACTATGACTGCAAATGTTTAAAACTTTTTGCTGCATTGCTACACAGTGACCAGTTTCATTAGTTGGTATTCGCATACATGAATAGAGGATAACCAATTTTGTTGCAAGAAACTTTTAATATCTCGACAAAAACCACAAATGATCAGGGTTTTCATTTTCCATATATTTCTGGACTACATTTGTAGAATCAATTTCCATCACAATTCTTTCATAACATCAACGTTGTGCAGCCTGAAATATAACGTTCCGAAATTTACGGATAATTTTTTGTATTGTTAAATAATATTATATAGTTTATAATCTTTTTCTTCTATTGTATATATCGCCTAGTAGAATTTGGAAGTGATGGGCGATTTTTCGTGATCGTAATTTGGCCTTGGAAAAGGATTGAACTTGGTTGAGCGTAAGTTGTAGTCGTGATATCTGTTTGGTATTTTGGTGATATCTGGCTAACTGTAACTCCGCTTGAGGCCTACAATATACTGATGGAAAGCTATTTCATTTAAAGCGAAGAAGGGTCAAAAAGTGGCTCGAAACATTCAGGAAAATATGTCAGCGATATTGTGACATGAATTTCGTATTTTAGTCATATTTCTCAAACCATAGATTCAATAAGGGCCTATAAAATACCGATAAAGAGATATTTCAATTATATACAACTTTAGTGTTTTGATAAAAAGCCAATTCGAAGCATATAACGGTCAAAATGGGGCCTAAAGTGGTCAAGACTTCACAGTCAGCAGTGTGGGCCATTGCCTTTTGATATTTTTTTTTGTTTATATATGTATGTGTGTGTGTATAAAAGCAAAGCACGGAATGGTTGGGAGAAAGGAAAAAGAGGGGGAGGAAAGGTTGGGCCGTGGTTCGTCTAACTCAGGCCCTCGTCTACAAAAAATAAATACATATTAGGAGTCTACGTCATGTGATGAACATTTTGACGTAAGTTTCTTCGCCTATTTATCTTGTTTATTTTTTTTCTCGATTTGCCTACCAAGTTATTTTGTTGAAATAAAGTTGATGAACGTGTTCATTACGTCTCGTAAATCACTTTCTTCTATATATTTGCTATGATCCTAGACACGTTGATAGATCAAATCGGCGGCGGCGAGGGGGATTGTCATTTCAATTTTGCCCCAATTTCATCTCGATTCGTTGGGCATCCGGGCTCGAAGCCGATACATTTTATGCTTAGTATCGCAATAGCTACGTGTTGGTATAATTTTTTTATTTCATTGGCTCGTTGGCATTTCTTCGTTTTGGGCGCCAATAGTGAAAAATGAAATAAAAATAGGAAATATATTTCTTACATGTTGTAGACCATTTTTGTGTATAGGAGTACGGTCATACGAGCGGCGGGGCTCGGTTTGTTCAGTGGCGCAAGAAGTGGCGTTTTGGGTATCGTAGGCGAGGCTTTTCGGGAGTGGCAAAAGGGGCATTTCTATGAGGTTTTCGGGATGCATATGAGGTACATGTTGATT
>MKEJ01077682.1:0-12680 GCA_001753735.1 Embelia ribes
GAAAGTTAATTTTCTTTTACGTAGACACTAAAGGATTTTGTTTATTTATTTATTTTGGAACAGTAGACGTTAAAGTTTGTGCCAAGGGCATAAAGTAATGAATTTGAAATATTATATGCTTACGATCATGTTTACAAACTTATATTTGTGAGGCATATTAATCTTGTTGTGCCGTTAATGCCTATGTTAGCTCGATAGCACGACTATGACTTGAATCCCTATCCTCATAATTGTTTTTCCATAATAAAATGAACATGCGGATATTTGAAGTTCACAAGTGACACGATTAAGGTTTCGTTGCAGCTTTTAGGCAAATAAATCAGTTTTTTTTTATTTAAGAAAAAAGTTAGATGCAACAAGTTTAAAATTTTTAATTTATTTAGACTAAAATAACAAACACTAAGCAACAAAATGTTGCCTAACTTTTAACCTGGAGCTTATAAACTGCAACCAAATAAACTCTAAAATATTCAGAGATTTTTTTTTTTTAATTCTAGATCCGAACCTTTTTTTGAAAATTACCTTTATTTTTGTCAAACAATTATGCAATAAATTTACCACACTTTACAAGAATAAAAAATCACCATTACAAAGTTCAGCCTACCAGTTTCTCAAATCGTAAGGGTCCATGCCTAATTTTACATAGTAATAAAGGGGAATTACTTCAACTATGGGGGGCCGTTATTAGCTTATTTAAAGTTTTAAACATGGGGTCAAATTGTGCATATCTTAGACATCGGGGGTCAATGTGCAATTCTATGAACAAATAGGGATAAGTGTACAAAAAGAGAAAGTGATATAGCAAAAGTTGAATAGATTCTACAAAGATGTAAGATTACAGTTTTTAAGTAAATAAAATAGTTTATTTATGATTGACAAAAACAGATGGATGTATCCAATTTATAACTTTCAACTTATTTATGCCAAAATAACAAATAAGCTCAGTTAAATTGAGCAGTCAATCACTATCCAAATTTTAAGTTAAAAAATTAAGAATATAAAATTTATAAATTACAGCCAAATAAGCCCATTCTCGCGCGTTGAAACCGCACACTCAATAACCTTAGTTGGCAAATAATTAAAGAATTCAACATGAGATAATGTCTCACATTTGCATATCACTTCATTACCCTGATTATCTGTTGATTTGAAGCTTTAAAACTAAAGTTCAGTGAACTTAAACCGATTTAACGGCATATCAAACAGAAAATTTTACACGCATGGAGTAGCAAAAACTAGTGAGGTGTCGCCTCAACTACCGATCAGAGCCTGTTTTAATCGTTTGATTCAACTTTTTGGACGATTAGCCATTCCTGTTCGCCAAAATTATTTGCCAAAATTTATGAGACGAACAAAATTCGGGATGTCAATATTTATTTAATTTTTTAAAAATTACTACGGTATGTCTGAGACTGAAAGAAAAACCAAAATTTGATTGAAACTATTATTTGTTGAATATTTATTAGTAATATACTAAGTAAATATATGTTAGTGTTGTTTAACCTATCTTTGATATAAACATGGGTTTGGTGTATAAGCAAAAAATGCTTCCAATCATGTGAACATTATCGCACCACACGCTATTTTTAGAGCCTGTCGTAGTCATTAAGTACGACTATGTAAGTGATTAGTGATTAGACTTTCGTGTTTGCCAACTTAAATAAATATTATATGGTTCTCTTTAAATCGTACTGTAATATAGGAGCAGAGATTAAGACTCGAAAATATATATGTTTCTCCGAAAACTATAAAGCGCCAAACTTAATAAATGAATAAATATGGTACGCTACTTGTAGCGTATTTAGTAAAATACAGGACGGTAAAAAGTCCACGTACGGTATGAATAGATTTAATATAATTTTTTGTATGAAATATGCACCAAAAGTTCAGCATAATATACAAATTAATAATATAAAATTTCTACTCACCCACAAATAATAGGCACAATTTTTTGTTTAGCATATCGAAAAATAATTATACATTTTATAATAATAAACACATTTTCTTGTTTAGCATATCGAAAAATAATTATACATTTTATATCAGATCTTTGTCAAACTCAAAAGTTACCAATCATGCCCAACCATTTAATAAAAGTTGGAATAAAACAAGAAATACCAAGGGTACTTTGGGTCAGTTGGTTTTGATTCAGGTTTTAGAAACATACTTTTTTTTCTTTTAGTCTAAAATGTTGTGCCCAGTAAAACTATGCGATTTTTCATATACGGTGGGAGTAATAATATAATAATTCTTCTTGTTATTTTTTTTTTCTTCTGAAGTTTAATACGGAAAAAATGCTAAAATGTGAAATATTTGTGTATTATTCAAGATATATAAAAATACACGTATTTTTTATTAGGTTCCACATCGATTCAAAAAATGATTTTTTTTTTAATAATTCATATGTAAGGGTATTAAACAACAAAAATTGGTAAATTTACTAACAAGGCTGTAGATGATTACACTTTCCCTTGATAATTAAACTGGCAATCATTTCATTTGTTGCGATTGTTTTAAACGGGTAATTTATTATGGGTAATTTGCGCATTACTATTTTCTAACGCACTGGTATTTTTTCAAGCTCGAAAAAAAATGTTACATCGGTAACTAATTGAGACTACGAATATTAAACTCACTTGAATTTAGTCCTTAACATACCATAATATCTATCTAATCAGCAATGTCCAGCGTAAAAGACTTTCCGATATTTCGTGCAAAACCGACAAATAGAAAAATTATGCGAATAAATAAACCGATACCGTGGCTAAAATACCAAGAGAATATATATACTCAGCAATCAAAATCGCATAGCCCACTCTAGTATTTACTAAATAATAGCACTAATTTTCATAGGCGCGTTTATGTTTAGGTGCTTTTATTTTTATTTTTCGTCTTAAACAGTTTGAAAAATATAAATAAAAGCATCCTTGCGATAAGTAGTACCGAAACAAAGAAAACTCATGACATAAAGTTGCTAGGAAATCGCTATTAATTTATAATAGGGTCCGAATGCGACTATTCCGAGAGCTGCCATTACGAGTGAGTTGCTTGATCATAGGCTTGGAGCTAAATTATTGTTGAACTGCAAAACGAAATCAAAATTTCGATAAGAATAACTGCCAAAAAAAAAGCATTCGCTAGGAAATAGCTTAAGAAAACAAAGAACTATAACGAGAAAAAAAAAAATTATCGAACAAACTAAAGAAACTCAAATAAAAAGGATTGTAGTTTATTCACGATCAACAACCTAATACATGCAATTTGTTATCGAACAAACTTTTATTTATACGAAGATAAATATTGCCTTATATGATTTCAAGCCAGTTGTTGTAACGACCATCCATAGGTTTGTTAGTGACGGATCATCAAAATAGTAATTAGCATTAATCAGAGTAACTACTAATTAATATGCAGCTCGAAAAAAAGTATATTCGTACCATAGCAAACAGATCATCATCGTCTGCTACGAGATCATCTTCCGAAGAACTGAAAGGGAAATCGATTTCCATATCCGTATCCATCAACATTTGATCTATATACGGGAGATCCCAGTTTAAGCTGTCCATGTTTTTCTCGTTCGTGTCAAACGAGAAACTATTTACTTTCTCTTTTCCCTTAATCGAATTCTCTCTCTCAAGTTGTCCTGCACATTAAAAAAAATGGAAAAAAGAAAAAAAAGTTAGGTTTAATTTAAAAATGGAAACTATAATTTTCTAGGATCTGTTTGGTAATGTATTTGTTTTCTATTTTTTATTTTGTGAAATTTTATCAAATTCTCAACTTTTCAATTCAGGTTTCGAGATTTATCCTAATAGACAGGCTTATTTGGAAAACTTGTTTCTTCTTAATTTTTCCCAAAAATGTTTATTTTGACGGAAACAAAAATAAGAAACATCTTGTTTCTAATAAATGTTCTGCTTCCAGTGAACCAACTCTGCTTCCTCTAATTAAAGAACCTCTATTTCCAAAAAATATTTATCATATAGAAACATATTTTTAAGTACTACATACCATCAGAGGAACTTGGAGGCGCCACAGGCTGGGAATTAGTAGGTTGAGCCATCCGAATCGAGTGATTTTTATCGGGTATATGAATTGGACCTGCGCGATCAATTTCTTTAGTACGAAGAAGCAATGATAAATGTAAGGCTCTGCAATTTACATTTACTTGGTTAAGACCTTGTAATAAGGGAACGTGTTTGTACTAAATTACCCTTTCGAGATAGAGAAAAAGAATGGGCGTACCATATGAGGAACTTGGCGGAAGCATTGGTAAAGAATTAGTAGGCTGAGCCATCCGAGTCGATTGAGATTGAATCGAACCTATGCCATAAAGTTAGTTTCCTTAGTATAAAGAAGCAATGATAATAATAAGTGTAAAATCATTATACTAATTTCCCGTTCGACAATTAGAAAGTGGACGTACCGTATAAGGAGCTTGGCGGTAGCATATGTAGAGGACTCATTGGCTGATCAGCCAACGGAACTTGACCTCCACGAGGGTTACAATAACCACCCGAAGAACACGAATATGAGCCGTAATAACTATTTTCCATTTTTGTCTGTCTTGAATAAAGAGAATCGAATCTCATCCCATTCACTCCTTGTTTTGTCCCAAGAAATTGATTTGAACTAGAACTAGCTGTACTACCCATCATAGAACTATTTGTAATTGTGCTACTCATTTGGTTTCCAATTGAAGAAAGTTGAAAATTATTTTGGGGCATTTTGGCTTGCGTTTTCATGCTACTGCAAATTGCTCGTAAGTTAGCCCCGAAAGAAATTAAATTGGTATCCGCAACACTCGGTTGCATTGATCTGTTTTGATAACTTGGGCATCCGATTTGATTGGAACTACAAGGCAAAGTTGTTGAGAAATTAAAAATTTTGTTCGCCTTTTCTTGTTCTTGATCCGCGGTTTTATCATTTTTCTCCAGCTTATCCAAGCATTTCCTATACTTCTGCAATGAAAAAACAGAAAAACTAGTTCAGTTAGAAAAATAGGCCATAAGTTTGTAAGTTGGTAATCTTAAAAAGATGTTGCTTATGACTATGAAGTTACGAAAACGAAACCATACACCGATATACATACACACATACATACATACATACAATAGATATATGTATCTCTCTCTCAAATTACCTGAAGATGGCTTGCAACACGTTCTCGCGTAAGCTCTGGCTCATTCATAACGTCAAGGATTTTCTTTGGAACTGCATCTGCAATGACAAAATATAAGTTAGATCTCTTCATATGTCGACCAAAAAAAAAAAAAGAAAAGAAAAGAAAAAAGAAAACATTTGTACTCGCCTCATACTCGAAAATCAATAATACTAAATGATGAGAATACTTACGTTCAGGTCCTAGTCGCTGGACAACATTAACAAACTTTCGATGCATACTGTGTGTCCACCTATACCTCGGCCTCTTCGGAAGTTCTTCTTTGTTTTCTTCATTAGCTTGAGCTTTTATTTCACTTTCTCGTTCATCAATCGTGCCCTTTTGCCTCTTTGAGGGTACCGGATCATGATTTTTTCGCCGTAAATTATCTTTTCTTGCCACGTGTTGCCATATCACTTTAAGCTCCTCGTAGCGGACTGGCTTCAGGATGTAGCCTCGGGCTCCGTGATTAATGCCCTTCATGACCGATTTCGTGCCATCATCTGCCGACATAACTGCAACGATAGGAAATAAGCATTCCGATACAACTTTAAATTTTATATATTTATTTATTTCCAAGACAAATTAAGTATATACACTTACTTATAACCGGAATGTCCATTTGGTCTACCAACTCCGCAAATTGAAAACCATCCATGTTGTTCTTTACATCGGTAAGTACAAGGTCGTAACTATCTCTGTTCTTCTTCAAGATTTCGTATGCTTGGATTGTTTCTGTTGTCGCAGTAACTGCATCAACAAAAAAGGAAATATAAATACACTGTAAAAAAAAAAATAATAATAATAGTATAATATGAGCTCAACAGGTTGTCGTTCTTCTTCAAGGTACGTAAGAGTCATAGGTGACCCCGTTGCATGGAAAACCATAGAGTAAGACTAAGCCTACATCAACTATACTCGAAAACCAACTGACCGTGCAAAATCACCCGTTTCGCAAAATATTGTCATGAAATATTGTCTCATGCAACGTTTTTGTTTCAGTCCTCTCTGATAATGGTTAGATATTATAACTAATACGTTAACAACTATCCCTTAATTAAGGTTAAGTGAGGATCATATATAGATGATCAATCAATTAACACTTTTCAAAACAGGTAACTTGGTTGTTGATTAAACATTAACACGTAATTAAGTATTCTAGACATTAAATTATAACCCCCCATAAATTTGTACGCATGTAATGCTTCACATATATTATGTTTTCAACATGCGTAAATCTTCACCTCCACAAATCTCACAAAAATAAAGAAAATACCGATTAAATTTATGCCCATAACTACTTTGCATTATAATAGTAATGAAAAAAATTAAAAATAAAAATCTCTCCAAGATTCAAAAAAACACAGGCTTCTGAATCTCCATAAACCCTAGCTTTACATACAGAAGCCAATATCAATAATCACGTATGTGTCCGTACATACGCATATACATAGATATGCAAAAATACAAGCACCCGTAGAGGCACATAATCACTTACATTGATAATTACACATGATCATATGCATAGATACACATAATCACATACGTTGATGAATAGAGTAAAAGCAGATATATGTGTGCGTGCATATATATAAATATCCGTAATCACGTACACTGATAACCGCACTTTCTGAGATTGGCCGAGAGCAGCTTGAGGCAGACGGGATTGTCATCGACGGCGAGGATTCTCAAGCCCTTCGGATACTTGTTATCAGAATTCTTATCGATTTTGGAGGCTAATTTTTTATCATCTATATTAGAAGACATATTGGCTAAGGATATTCTAACTAGGGTTTTGTGATTTGATGATAACTATTGTGATATGATCAAATATTATCTTGCTATTTAAAGATTTGGAAATTCAAGATTTGAAGACGGGGTTAAAATATTGTGTTTCCATAATTATTACCGTGTTTCCTAAATCAAAGTGGGATAGTTATGAGTTGCCTATGTGGTTTAAGGGAGGTTTATGCATTGATTTGGGGATGGCACAAATAAAGAGATACAAAAAAGGAAATAAAAGATGGAAGGATTCTAGGAAAGGCATTAATTTTTTTTAAAAATAAATAATTACTTTACAAAAAAACAACAACTTGGATTATTAGCGCATTTGTATTGCACAGGGGTTGCTGGTTAGTCCTACTTAGCAATTATAAATCGTTGATTTTGAAATTGGTACGTGAGTTTAAATCGATTTTTTTTAATTAAATTTTGTAAATGACTTATTTTTTTTAATATCAATTGTATTTTCGTGTACGGAAATATCAAATACTTTATGCAGCCGAAAACTTCAAAAATTTTGGGCCCATTACCAGTATATTATTATCCATCCTCACCCCTTTAAGGCGAGTTTGATCATGGGCCCTATTGTTATACCCACCAACAAGTCCAAGACCCCTCAGCCCTTATAGGCCCACGATCGCTTTTTTTATTAAAATCTCAGGAGAATTATACAAATAGTTTTTTTAAGTTGAGAAATTCATTATTTATTTCCTATTAAATTTATAAATTTTAATTAATGAGGGGAAAATATGCCTTTATATTTAATTATTAATATATTTATGGAGGACTAGCGTGGATAGTTTTTAAAATTGTGAAATAAATGTGTTTTTACAAATTTAGATTTAGAAATTAAGTAAGAAAACTAATAGAGCATTCAGACCATCTTTTCTCAATTTTTTTAAAATTGTTACATTGACTTTCTCTCATAAAATAATTACTATTTACATTTTTCTACATTAAAAGATAAATTTTTTCCGCTAAATTAAAAAATATTAACATATTTGTAAAGTTTATGTTTATCTATTAATAAATTAAAATTTAAAAAGTTGTGGAGTATAAATATCCTAAAATATAGTTAATTTTTATATTCTGTAAAATAGAGCATTCAGACCATCTTTTCTCAATTTCTCCATTCTGTAAAATAGATCCTAAAATAGAGCATTCGGATCATCTTTTCTCTATTTTTTGAAAATTGCTACATTGACTGTTATGGGCTATTCCTCTCATTTGATTGCTACAGACTATTTAATAACATTTCAATAAACTTTAATATTTAATAACAACAACTATAAAATTAATAACAGACTATTTAATAGTAGGAAAATTTCAGCAGAAAATTTCAGCAGACTCTTTAATAACATTTCAGCATACTATTTAATAATTTCAGCAGTTAATAATTTAAAAAATAGTGTATCAAATTTTAGCAGACCATTTAACAGCAACAACTGACATATAATTAATAAAATTTCAGCAGACTATTTCACATACATATGGGGAGTAACAAATTTCGGCAGACTATTTCAGCAGACATACAATTGTTAATAAAAAAAACTATTCCAGCAGACTATGTAATAACATTTCAGACTGTTTAACATTTGATAATAAAAAAAGTCTTAATAGCTTTGATAATTTAAGACTGTATAACAACAACTATTTAATAACGTTTCAGTTCACTATAAATAACAGACTGTAGTAATAGACTATTTAATAACATTGCAGCATACTATAATTAAAAAAAAAAAAAATCAATGGCTTTGATAACATGTGATAACAACACCAACTATTTATTTTTAATAGACAAATGTTAAAAGACTATTTCAGTAGAGAAATATAAACTATAACAAATTTCAGCAACCATATAATTTTTAATAAAAACAAATTTGTAATTAATATAATTATGCTAAGTAGACTATTTCAGCAACATTAAACTTAATATAATATAGACTATTTTCAAATAAATATTATTATAGTAAATATTCTCACAGAGCCGGCGGCTAGACCGCAAAGGCGTGCAGACAACATAACATTCGGGGGGAGGGAAGGAGTGGCCATGGCTGATGGGGAATGGGAAAGAGAGAGAGCGAGAGGCAGAGAGAGATCAAGAGATTGGGAGAGAGTGCGGCATGGTAACGGAACACCCGGGGGGAGAGTGGCCATGATGGAGGGAAAATGGGAAGGGAGAGAGAGAGAGACAGAGAAATAGTGCAATTATCAAGAAAATGCGATTCTTTAGGGTTTGCAGTTTATATATACACAAATTTCCAACGGATCTTACAACTAATATCCATCGTAGATACACCTCGAGAAAATCAAAAGTCGTTATTCTACAACGGATATAGCAACGGTTGTTGCCACAAATTTTTCTATATCCGTTACTAATTTTATTACTGAATACTTAATTATTATCAATTTAAAAAATTAGAAACTAATTAAAATTTTTATTATAATGTTTTTTATATGTTAGCAACGGATGTTTCCATGGATTTTCATATATTCGTTGCAACATCCGTAGCAAAGTTATAAAAAAATAATCAAAAACTAAAAAAAAATATTAATGAAATAAAAAAATAATAAACTAATTAATTTTATTATTACAATAATATTTTTATAAATCAGCAATGGAGGTGCCACGAATTTTCATATATCCATTGCAAGACCCATTGCAAAGTTATTAAAAAACAATTAAAATTATAAAAAAATATTATTGAAATACAAAAATAATAAACTAAATAATTTTATTATTATAATATTTTTTTTATAAATCAACAACTGATGTTGCCATGGATTTTCATATATCCATTGCAAAGTTATAAAAAAATTATAAAAAAATATTAATGAAATAAAAAAAATTAAACTAATTAATTTTATTATTATAATAAGTTTTTTTATAAATTAGTAACTGATGTTGCCACGGAGTTTTATACATCCATTGCAACATCCATTGTAACGTTATAAAAAAATAATGAAAAATTATACAAAAATATTTATGAAATAAAAATATATAAATTATTTAATTTTATTATTACCATAATTTGCTTCATAAATAAAAAATGGATGTTGCCATGGATTTTCATATATTCATTGCGACATCCGTTGCAATGTTATGAAAAAATAATTAAAAATTATAAAAAAATATTAATGAAATGAAAAAATAATAAACTAATTAATTTTATTATTGCAATAATGTTTTTATAAAATAGCAACTGATATTGCCATAGATTTTCATGCATCCATTGCAACGTTATAACAAAATAATTAAAAATATAAAAAAATATTAATGAAATAAAAAAAATGTACTAACTAATTAATTTTATTATTATGATATTTGTTTTTTTAAAAATCAACAATAGATGTTGCCGCGGATTTTCAGATATCCGTTGCACATCCGTTGCAAAGTTATAAGAAAAAATAAAAATTATTAAAATTTTTTAATGAAATAAAAAAAAACTAATTAATTTTATTATTATAATAATATTTTTATATAAATCAGCAATGGATATTGCCTTGGATTTTCACATATCTGTTACAACATCCATTGCTAATTAATAATATAACTTTTTAAAAATTGTTCAAAAATTTTAAATAATTTAGACAAATATTAACATTTTTTATTTTAATATATTAATTTATAATATAGGTAGTACATTGGAAAATACCCAATTAAAAAATTAAAATACTTTTGACATTCTTAATTTTCATCTTTGTCATCATATTCTTCAATTATTCCTTTCAAATCGTTATCGTCGTCTTCAGCTGGTATTTGCTCTGGCTCATGGGGATTGTCGATATCTACAAAACTTTTAACATGATAATTGCGCGGCCCTGTTAAGATATCAATATGTACATGACTAGCTTTCCTATATATTTCGCCTTCTAGGAACATTGTCGTTAAATCATCATTCGTCGTCCCGCTTGACAACAAAAGTTCTACAATTGTTCATGATTTAAATTTACATATTGATATCCAAGGTGATTTGTTTCTCCTCAATGAAGGATACGGAAAAAAACAAACTTGGATGGCCTGCATAGCTAATATGAATGAACTGTATTTATTATATCTTCTACCCTCATTTACCTCAACCAGGTTATTTTTCTTATTTGTTCTCATTCTTTGTCTTCCTGTATCAAATTAGTCGCATTTGAACAATACCACTCTCTTTATCGGTAGTCTCATATACTTTAAGATTAGGACTTCATTTAACCGACCATAGTAGTCCAGCGACAAATTAGCGTTATCTTTCATCTTGTCTAAAACTCACATCACCATATTTAGCACATTATCGAAAAAATTCTTCTCAATATGCATGGCGTTGAAGTTGTGACAAATTAGGTTAGAGCTTCAGTATAGGAGATCCTAAAATAAGCTACGTTTCTTCCAGTCACAATCGATGACTCTACAAATCCTAGCGCAATGCTCAGCCCTCCTAACTTTAGTAATTTTAACCAATTTGAGTTACTCTATCTCCTGGAGGATTTCAAAACCCGTCTTGACATCCGGAGGCTCCTTTATAATAGTTTTGTTTATTAAGAAGTTCCTCTTATTATTCCTATATGTATGATCATCCGGTTGGAACTTTCTGTAATTATCAAACTATGGGGTCTTCCTTCTATTTGGAAGATGAAATATATCCGAATCTTCTATCCAATGTGGGCATGCCAGCTTTCCTGCTGTTGACCAGCCAAATAATATATAGTATGCAAGAAAGTCGCTTATAGTCCACATAAGAGCAGCTTGTAATTTAAAGTTTCATTTAAGCGCAACATCGAACATCGCAACACCATCTGTCCAAAAGTTTTGCAGCTCTGCAATTAAAGGTTATAGAAAGAAATCTATCTTATACTTGGGATTCTTCAGACTGGGACATATAAGCGTAAGGAAAAAGAATTGGTCCTTCATGCACAATCATGGTGGGAAATTATGCATGGTGACTACAACTGGCTAGGATGAGTACAGATGACCATATTGACCAAATACAACAAAACCTTTAGTTAAATGACCCAAATGAACATTGTGGGGCTTGGCTGCAAATGTTGGGTGGATGAGATTAACATGTTTCCATGCCTCAAAATCTAAAGGGTGCATCATAATACCCAATACTTGTTGATGGTATTCGGGCCACCTCATATTGCTGGCCGTCTGTTTGGATTGGTGCAAATGCTGAAGTCTGGGTATAAGGGGGAAGTAGTATGTCTTGCTTCATGGTATATCATGATGTCTTGAATCCCCTCTCTTTCTTGGCTTATATATTCTCTCCCTGCAAAATTTGCAACTTGCCATTTCTTTGTCATCTTCTTAATAAATCATACAACATTTACATAGTACTGGATTTCCTCGAGGGGAAGTCCCATTCCCTTAACTAACTTGTTCATCTCATAAAAATTAGACGTCATCTTGTTATCTTTAGGTAATAACTCATTCAAAAATCTAGATATATCATTGTAATCATTTTCAGACAAATTATGTTCTAGCATCCGGGAAATAGTGGATAATTATGAGTACGTTGACCTATGCCACAATTCTTCCTCTGCTGCATGGAGCATATCATTTAAATGCCTAGTCATCAGATCGGGAGATTCTTCCTCAACCGCTAGATTAAAGTTAGGTCTAGTTCCATCTATAACAAATGTTCTAAATAGATTATGCTTAGATTCACTTGCTTGCCAAAGTCGTTATCAAAACATAATCGGTGGTTTCATAATATGGTTGCTGAGTATGGGTAGGGTTTGATAATTCTTC
>MKEJ01077689.1:0-18197 GCA_001753735.1 Embelia ribes
TAGATTGATAATCGGAACAATTTACTACCTAATGTTTGATATTTTTAACCATTGGAGTCACTCTGTATGTGTGTGTGTGTGGAGGCGGAATAAAAGTGTTTCTCAAACTTAGGGTTCGTGAATGTAATATATCACATGTTTCTCAAAATTTTCTGAAGAGAATCTCTTTCGGACGAGGTAAAGTTTCGTCTGGACCAACTTTAGTCATCACCCTTCGAATGCATGTTCACCTCTTCTTGACCCATTTTCACTTCGAATTTACTTTCCTCAGAGTATAAAAATGCTAGATAACTCTATTTCCATTGTAACCATATATTATAATCTTTCATCGGATTTTTGGTTTAAAAGTTATGGTCAAAATACTGAACAGTTGTACAAAAATTGTCCTCCATAAAAAATTGTTCTAAAGCTTAGACTTACCAGATGTCTCCTCAATACTCATTACATTATTAAAATTGTTATTTCAAATTTATTTATCATAAAATAAAGAATGTGGCCTTACAAGGAAACTCCCACTCAACATGACTTTTTTTTTACATTTAAAATAAGTTACTTCATTTGATTTGAATGACTCACCTTTGCAGAAATCTTTTTATTTGAAAGGTTCTCCTTTGAAAGATCCTATCTTATAAATTTTTCATCCTCATTTCTTGTTCCATCTGGAAAACTTGTTGAACATACGTTTCTTGACTCCTCCTTTGAGGCCTTCTAGATGGTGATTTTTTTAGAGAAATTGCTTTGTTCTTTCTATTATCCTTCTTTTGGTCATCATCATTGGCTATAGTCATCTCATGAGTGATTAGAGATCCAATCAAATCGTTAGTGACAAATTTGTCGAGATTGTGTGCCTTGATAATAGTCGTGACCTTATCACGCCATGATCAAGGTAGACATCGAATGACCTTCATAACCGTTTCCTTAGAAGAATAAATCTTTCCAAGTGTGATCAAGTCATTAATAAAGTAGTAAATCATGCATGCATCTCAGAAATTGACTTGTTTTCTTTCATAAAAAAAGCTTGGAATTATGCATAAATATATTTATTCTTGTTTTCCCAATCCCAAATATCATTGACACTAAAGCATGATGAGATTTTATTGTACTTGGTAGCGTCTATAGAACAAATCAATGCATTCATGGCTTTCCATTTGTTTGACATACCATGCTCCTCGAGATAATATCTTTTACTTCTCCATGAACCTTTTCTTTAGAATCATTTTCTTTAGTAGGATAAGTATAGCCAATTGTTACTCTTTTAGAGTTTCTATGTTGTATGCAATGAGAATAATTTCATGCATGATTTCCAATAAGTGTAGTTGGTACCATTGAAAAAAGGAGGTTTTGAAATACAATGGCTCTCAGTTGCCCTATTGCTCATACATTTGCCATGGATTGAATTCAAGAGACATAAAGCTGAAAACAATTTTGTTGAGTCCTTCTATGAAATCAAATATTGACCCAAAATGGCAAACTAAGTGGAGGGTGAATTAGTTTTCTTTAAAAATCTACCGAGTTAAAAATACTTCCCTTTAGTTTATGTAATAATGATTACAATTATGAGAATAATGAGATGATGTATAAGTAATAAAAATATTGAAAATAGATTAAGAAAAAAATATGATATATAGTGATTATAGCGGTTCGATAACAACTTTGACATTGTATCAATGACTCCATTCTACTTATTTAAGTTTCCACTTGAGTTCATTTTAATTGTCATTGCAAAAGTACACCCTAAAGGACTAATTAACTTTTTGGATCCTAACCTAACCGAGAATCTAAGTAGACTTTCTGGTGCAAAGACACGCCCTAAAGGACCAATTAGCTTTTTGGGTCCTAACCTAACCAAAAATCCAAGTAGACTTGCCGATGCTACTTGTTATACTTTGAGTTTTTTCGAGTTCCTAATTTGAGCTTCACTCCCAAACTGAGTGTAATACCACTCAAAACAATCCAATTCTCTCAAGAATAAAAGTATGTCAATCACATTTAAGACAAATAAAAAGGGGAAATTCCTCACTCAACCCATTATACAAAAAGTGCTTATACAAGTGTGAACTCAAGAGATAGGAGAACTTGAAGTTTTAGCTTTTGGATTTTGCTTCTTGGTTTTTTGAGTTTGTGATATAGTGAAGTGTCTTTAATGGTGTGTTAAGGTCGAGTAAAAGAGAAGACAATATGTGCCTCAGATCTACCATAGGTGAAAATATCTAGCAATCATGAGCTATACATTGCTTCAAAATTCCAATGCAGTTACCTTCTATGATGGACAAAATATATTAACTGATGTATGTATTTGTCGACTAATGTCTTTAACTATCGATAGATATATATCTGTTGACAAATTTTTACTTTTTTTTACACCAAAAATAGTTTGAATATTTAGTGGACTATTTATCCGTTGACACATATGTACATCTGTCATTGATATATACAAATCTTCAATTTTGACTTACCTTTGAAGCTTTGCATTCTGTCTTTTTAACTTTTGAACTTGCATGTCGATTGACATGGACATATGACTTTGTTTTGGCTCATGTTGACTTGTTTTCATGAATCAAATACTTTTCGAGCCTTTTTCTAAGCTCAAGCCTTTATAAAACCCGATTTTAACATTAGTACAATTATGAAACTTGATTTTGTTTATGTTCTCTTTTTATTTATTATCATCAAAAATCAATAAAAGTATTTTTATTTTAAACTTTGGGGCAGCGCTTCAGATAAACAAAATCAGTAATCTGCACCTTATAAAAAGAAAAATCTAGCCCATAGAATTTGTCTACCACAATCTTGTCCTTGGAGGTCTCCATGGGAATTTCTTCCACAGCAACAAGCCCTAAACCAAAAGCTCCACCCAAAGCACAAAATATGTGCTCTAATATCACTTATTGTTGATTATCAGCCCCTAACAATCTTAGGGTAGAATCAATTATCAACAACAATAACAATAAAAAGAGAATTACCAAAACGTCAAGTAAGATAACGAAACAAAGCAAAAAAAGAAAAAATACTGCCAAAATAACTGGGAAAACTGTTACCAGTAGAATCCTTTAAGTTTTATTGTAACTAGATCAATGTTACAATAAACTCTCCCGCTAATCACCTAGGATCTTGAGTATTTGTCTTGAGATAATCACCTAAGAGCAGCTCTTGAATTTATTCCGTCTCATACCTCTGTAGAACTTTTTTTCCTTTGAAAATCCTTAAAAAAGCACACTCTCAATAATTGTTTGAGCCTCACTATTGTGAGTGTTTCTTGGTCTCATATCCTATTATACATTCTAGGTGGATATATACAGGGTACATAAGGAAATAGGGTTCAAACAGGACAAAATTCTTCTAAATAGCCATAGAATAACCTAGGCGATCGATCGTGCATGTATTAGGCAAACAATTGGATCAATGTATCAGCAACAAAAACTATTGATCGATCATAACGCTTGGATGATCGATTAAAAAAGTCGTTTCACATATCAAGCTTAAATTTGATTATGAAATTGCACATAAGGTTCTCGAGATCCTAATTGTCGATTTTTTAACTCTTGTTACGCATCAGATTTGAACTAATCTCTCAACATATCTATACATAATCTTATTTTTAAGTTGGGAGCTACATCACTAGATCACTAGGCGGAAGTAAGAGCGGGAGCATGAGAGCGTTAAACTTGTAGGGGAAAAAGCTGTAAGAGAAAAAATGAGAGCAAGAATAGAAATCGAAGGCATCGCTCTCTATAAAAAATTTGGTGACCTAGGTTGGAATGTTAAATGCAGTGTTTATATTCTATTTAGAGCCCTAATTTTCTCTTATGTAACTTCTATAATTATAATTTTATAATCAAATTTTCTATTTCTCGAAATCTTCTTTAAAACATTTGATTTATTAGAGAAATCTTTTGTTCATTATTTCTCAATTAAAAATACTAACTTTTTCACGAAACAATAAAATCCTACTAAAGAGCGTACATACATAAATTATATATACATTTACCATTTGATGATATGTAACTTCTCTAATATTTATAAGGATTTTTGAAAATGTAAAAATTTTTATACATAATTATCTATAGAAAAATTGTACATAGAAACTATGAACTAGGGGTGTCAAAATGACTCGCAATCCGATACTGGACCCTAGTCCTACCTAGACCCGCCGGGTCCAAACCTGGCCCAGGCTGGTCGGGTCTAGATTCATACCCTACCCAAAGCACTTTGGGTAGGCCATGGGTTCCCCTTATATTTTCTTTCATTCGACCCCGACCCTTACTCGTACCCGATTGATAGGCCAGAAATCCGGACCCGTAACCTGTTAAAAATTTATAAATATATAAAGAAAAATGATCGATCCGGACCTAAAGACCCGATAGTTATACTCTTGATAGTATATGAATGTAGGATATAAGATCCGGATCCAAATCCCACGCGAATCCGAAAAAATGGACCGAATCGGGCTGAGTGAGTTTGTCAACCGTGCTTTGAACCGTCGGTAGAGGAATTATTCATTAATAGGTTTACGTGCCAATTGACGACTATAATTGAGAAATACTAGGCATTATTTATCCTTTTAGGTTATGACAATAACTAGGCTCGACTAAGGTTTTGTTCTTGACCCCTCAACGAAGAAACCCTCAACCAGCAGATAACCCTCGCGCTTTCTAACATGTATACAAACCTACGAACATAGACGGATAATTCAATTGTATTCAATTCAGTTAAACTGAATGGCCGAGCACTCTGACGATTTAGACGAACTCCTCGACAGTAAGTAAAATTACATCTTTCTAAAGATGAATTTTGATATCAATTGCCCCCTGGGAATTAAAAAAAAAAATTTGAGCGAATTCGATCAATTTTGATATCAATTGCTATTGGGTACTACAAAATTATGCGATTTTGATCATTTTACTATCAGTTGCATTTAACTCTCTGATTATGTTTCTTACATATTTTCTAAACTATATGTCTTCTTTCATATGTATTTGTCCTGCTTTTAAGCAATTAGCGTTTTAGGGTTCATGGATTTTTTTTATCAAAATTTTGTTTAAGTTGATCCAGTTGCTTTATCGCTGTTATGAATTGCCCCTGGAAATAACAATATTTAGTGTATCTAATATTTTGGCCTTCAGTTTGATTAAATTGCGTTTCTTAAATAATTCCCTAACTATATATGTCTTCTTTTATATGCATTTGTCCTGGTTTTAAAGCTACAAGTTTTAGGATCCATCACATTTTGATCGTTCCTTTTGTTTGTATAATTTGAGCTACTTGATATGTCACTGTTATCATTCCTGTGAAAGAATTCCTAAGTGTTGTATCTGGAAAAAAAAAAAATCATTTCTTAAAAATTATTTGCCATTGTGGATATAGAATTTTTCTTTGCCTTTTTGATGAATTTGATAACATGGCAAATCATAAATTTTTTCTGTGTCTATTTTTTAGTAGGTGTCTCTCCCATGGTATAAGCATTACCTTTATGTGCATAGTTTACTGAAAATGGCAAAGCAGGGGTTGGTGGAATTTGAATTGAGTTTTTAATTTGTTTGGGGGTAATTTGATAAATATGCAGTTTCTCTATGCTAACTGTAGGCTGAATTTGATAAAATAGCGAACCTTTTGAAATTCTTTAGGAATGATGATTCTTAGGTGTTTAGTTTTAAAATGTCTTAGTTTTGAAGTGCTTTTTAAAATGGATCTACTGTAGATATGATGCTCCCTGTAGCTTTTTTTCTGTACAGTTTCAAATGCCCATGTGGAGTACCGGATTTGTTGTACTTGTCTTATGTAAAAATTAGAAATTCCCAGTTTTTCTACAATAATTTCTCGTAATTGATGCATTTACCTTTCTCCCGCTTAATTTCAATGAATCTCAATTAATTTGCACTTTTCAATTGTTGTTGTTGAGGAGATATAGTTTGCATATTTCCTTGCTGTCGATCCTCCCCTCCTCTACGTGATATTTTCTGGTGGAGAAAAAGGGAAATGACAGATAAACTAATGTCATTAGTAAAAAAAAAAGAACATATCTAGGAGTTGAAGATTATGCCTGCAACAACCAATATGAGGACAACTGGAATGAATTTCTATACAAAATTAATAAGTTTTTGGCTGATGACATGGCAAAACTACAGCTTTGTTCAACAAGTATTTGTATGTCGTTATATAATTGATATTTTTTGCAATTTCTAATCACCATTGAATTGTTGTAGGTGCTTTGGATGATTTCCAAAATCTCAATCTTAAATCTGCTCAGAGGTCTCTTTCTCTCTCTCCCCCCTCCACCTCACCGCCACTTTTTTTTCCTTCTCTTCTCCTCCCCATTCTAAAATTCATACACACCCACTTGTTTTGTGTTTTGTTATGATTTGCAAACAGACAGATTCTGAACGTTTTATGACTTTGCATGAATAATTTCTATGCCCTTGGGGAATGGTAACAGGACGGAAGATTCTGGAGCTAATGAACAAGAAAGTTCTTCAATGTCTAAAGAAGTTCAAGGGTTGGGGATGGGTTTACCTCATTTGAAAATGAAGAAAAAGGGGAAGCAAAAGGTGTCAAAGGACTCACATGTGTCCGAGGCACTTGACAAGCTGAGAGAGCAAACTAGAGAAGCTGTTAAAGGTATAGAGTCCATGACTAGTACAAAACCTGTTGCAGACGATTTTGAAAACAATGCAATGATGGAGGACTGGGTAAAGCAGTTTGAGGAGCTTGCTGGGTCTCAGGTATAATACTTCTCTATTCATGCAATAACATTTTGGTCTTTGGAACCATGAATTTTAGTGCTTTGGTAATGGCAATATATCACAAAGATTTGCCTTTTGCCCTGTCAATAATGCTTTTTTTTTTTTTTTTTTATATAAGTAATTATATTAAAAAATGAACACCTTAAGGGGCAAACCCTATATGAGACCCTACTGAGGGGCCGTCGAAATAAAGTCAATAAAATCCATAAAAGGACCTAGATACAAAGACAAACAACTAGTCCATACAAAGAGGGAAGCAAGGATCTTCCCTTTCAACATAACTAAAGAGTTTTCTATTCCCTCAAAAACTCTCAAGTTTCTCTCACGCTAAATACTCCACATTACGAAGAAATGAATGATACGTCAAAGGTCATGCAACGAGTGTCTTGGACAAAGTTGCCCCTAACTGTACATAAGATCAACAATTGAACCTGGAATAGCGTACTGCACTCCCAAAATCAATAACAAGCTATACCAAATGTCTCTAGCTACCGGGCAATGCAAGGGAAGATGATGTACAGATTCTCCATCTCATTTACACAAAACGCACTAATATGCTATAAAACACACACTTCTTCGTAAATTATCCGTTGTCAAAATAGTCCTATGCACTGCGGTCCAAACAAAGAAAGTCATACGAGGAAGAGCTTTAACCATTCAAACTAGGTTCCAAGGAAACTATCCAGTCCTACCATGCAATACCTTGTAAAAATCACAAATTGAGAATATCCTCTTGCCAGAGGTCCTCCACACCCATATATACTCTCCCATGCTTGTCAAGCGTGAATTATCGAGAATGCCTAAAAAAGCTGTCAAAGACTCTAATTCCCATACGTGGAAATTACGTTTGAAACTAGGGTTGCAGGAGATATTAGAACTAGTCAAGGTATAACTGTTGCTCACAGAGACGCCCTTTTTAGAAGCAAGAACAAAAAGGTTCAAGAAAGTGCCACAAAAAAGAGCTTGCCCACATCAATTGTCCAACCAAAACCAAATCCTATCTCCCATTTCAACCTGAAAACAAACATGAGAGAAACTATCCTACACGCTCATAATCCCCTTCCACACACTACGACTGTGAACAGTTAGAAGGGACTGAAACTTCCAACCTCCGAAAGACTTACCGTATTTTACTATGATACTTTTCCTTCAACTATCCTGCTCTATCCCAAATCTCCAAAGCCATTGCCCAAGCAGCGGTCTATTAAACTCATTAAACTTCCTAATTCTCAACCCCCCGTGACAAATAGGAGAACAAACTTGACCAAATGATATTTGAACTCGTCTTCCAAACCACTCCAAAGAAATCTCTCCAGGGTTTCTCAAGTCTCTTCTGAACAGAGATCGATATACGAAATAAAGAAAGCATGTATGTAGGAAGATTGGATAATTTACTCTTAATTAACGTAAGACGACCACCCTTAAACAAGTATTGATGCTTCTAGGAAACCAAACTACTCTCAAACATCTCAATAACCACCCACATCGAAACATTCTTATAACGGGACCCTACAGGAAGGCCTAAATAAGACAAGGAAGAGACTCAACCCTACAGCCGAAAGTAGACGCCAAATCCTCGAATCCAGAAACTTTCCCAACGAGAGAAAGAGAATTCTTAGAAATATTAACTCGCAACCCGAAAATAGCCTCAAAGCACAAAAAGCACAACTGGAGTATCTGATGCTTACAATTATTCATGCATTGTACATACGGATTAACCTCAACACTAACAACCTTTGTTCCGATTACTTTTGTCGACTCATAAAACTTATTCCACACAACTTACATCAGGACCATAAACTTAGAAGATTTCAGTGTGCATCATTAATGTAATAAATATTAACTTGCAGATTAAGCCAACCTCTACCCAAGAAAGAGAAAAGCTAAACATGAAATTACTAATATGTGGAACACTTTGAAGGGAGCCCTGTAGAGATATTGTTTATGCTTAATCTTCAATATAAGTATATTAATAATGGAATAACGACATTTCTGGTCAATGTTGGTCTAATTCCTTATATATTCGGTTTCCACTTTGTGTCTTCTCAGTCCATGAGCCCATCTAAATGGCAAAAGAGTCAATGGAGCACAAGCCCCATTTTACAAGAAAAATGTTATAAGATTGCATACCTGAAGTATATTCTTGAGGTTGCAGCTGTTTGGCGCGGGCCTTGTCAACTAAGTCCTTCCACTTTCTAGACAATGAGTATATGTCAACCTAAAACAAGGTATACAAAAACATCGTGAGGGAGATAAAAACTTAAGAACAAAGAGCTGAATGAATTGTTGTAGCAAATATATAAATTAACACCACCTTATCAGCATCCTGAAGCACGGGTGTAATCAGCCCACCATCAATGGCCACAGCAACAGCAATGTTGATGTTGCTGTTATATGTGAAGCTCTTACCATCTCTGCAACTGGAGTTCACAACAGGATGTTTAGCCAAGGCAAGAGCTGTTGCCTTTGCTAGCAACGCCGTCATTGTTACTCCTTTTGATTTAATCTACAGAATCACTCATTCAGATCAATAACTCAACATAAAGAAGAAAATGTCAATTTAGGAATAAGCAATCATGATGAAGATCTAAAGACACAGGTTCTATTCCATTGGTTGACTTAATATCACTTTTTTTTTCAGTTTTCTATCTCATTTCCTTGCTCGTAACTGATCCTTCTCCACTTTACAACAAATGCTTTTGGCAGCTGCTGAAATAACTTCTAGTAGGTTCCTTACAATAGGTGTTTTGAAGCAAACGTTGTAAACTCTTTTATTTTCAGGGTTAATTCGCCAGACAAAATTCCTAGTGTTATTTATGGTCTTGCAACTAAAAGATAGTCTTCAATAAATACACACACCCTCACACCTCCAATCAATTTATCCGTTGGATTGTAAACACAACAGATTCATCAATGACTTGTCACATGCCAATCTGAAATTGCAACTCCAATACCTACAATCAGCCAACTTAATTTGGTTCACCGATTATCAAGTTCATCTCCATTTTTTAACCCCAGTTCATGATCATTCAATTGATTTGTGAATGCCAGAAGGACCATCATACTAATCTCTTAGTCAACAATAAACATTCTACATGGATTGTGGAATAGCATTTCACTAGCGGGATCAATAATGTACTATAGCACTTATAGCAGCTAATCATGACATTTGTGTGAGGCAAAATTGTTACCTTCTTGTAGAGAGCATCAAGTGCATCTGTAGTGATAGTATAGCCAACCCTGAAAGTGGGCACACCAAGGCTCTCAATCATGTTCCTACTCACTGCACTCTGCATAGTAGTAAATGGAACCACTGAACCCAATGCAACTGAGGGGCTCACTGTGGCCGCCGTTGCTGGCTTTGCAGGCTCAGCTGCCATGCTAGCAACACTAGTAGCTGCAACCTCAACATCCTTGGCCACGATCCTCCCCATTGGCCCACTTCCCACTACTGCTCTCAAGTCCACATTCAACTCCTTAGCTAGCTTCTTCGCGTATGGAGAAGCCACCACTCTCTTCCCTCCTTCAGATGCTGGGTGCACTGATGATGCCACCGAAGCTGGAATTTTCATCACGGGTGGAGGAGACGGAGGGGTTGATTCAGCTACAGCAATTTCAACTGCAGTAAACAATTGGAAACATGAAAGAAAATGTCGAACACTGAACAATAAGTATTACCACAAAAAACCTGTGGTTCTGTCCAAATGACAAAGCATTCAATTGCTTCCATTGAAAAGACAATGTTCCAGGGAACCAAATAGCATCCGAATTATCCATTTACAACAAGTATGATTATCAAAAGAAAAAAAAAACAACTATCATTAATTAATAATCTACATGATTTATCTCTCTGTCTCTGTTACATTCAGGAAAGGACAAAGCTCACTTCTGTCTCCCATCCTATCAAGCACTCCAATGTTAAAATAATTACACATATTCGCCCCCAACATATGCAGATAATACCCCAGTAAAAGAATAGGTTCAAGAAAACTATGTTATCCAAACCTATCGTCAAGATTATTTCAGAAACCCATTGTTCATTTTATTAGGAATTCTAGACGGATTATGCTGGGAGGTGTTACTCCGCACACTTTCAAGGATCAATCAGTAATAACTTCAATGTTTAAATTGCCAGCTTAGCTAAAAGCATAAACTATAAGAGAGAGAAGCAAACAAGTGCAAATGTAGATTTGATGCATCCCTATGTCCATGGTGAAATATAATACTGTCTACTAATTTTCATATTCATGATAGGTAGGAATGCTAAAAGTGTCTTTCCCCCAGTTCCCAAGATGGTGTTTAAATGTTTCCATTTTTGTTATACCAACACCGACAAAAAATAAATTTTCTATACCTCAATCTTTAACAGAATGTAGGAGTTGGTTTACTATAGTACAAATTAATTAACCCCAACATTCTCATATTTTTAGGAATTCCAATGGCAACATAATCAAGGTATCAATTGGAGCACATCTAGTAATCAAATTTCCTGAAAAGTGCCCCACCTGACCGTTAATGTGTAATTTAGTAATTTTAACAACTTCATTATACAACGAATTTAGATGGATTCCATTATTAAAGTGTTAATTGGCTCACTCCAAGGTAAAAAATTATAGAGGTAAAAGAGTATTGCTTTTCCCCATCTAGGAATCTTTTTGAAATGTTTGCTAGTGCGAGTGTAGTGATTATTGAATGTCTCACTTCACAAAAGTGATTTTTCTAACCATTTCTAAAACGCATCTCAAATTTCATGTTTTCCTAAATCTCAAAACCTTGTTGAAAAGTTTTCACCTCCAAGACAACAGAAACACAACCAGACACTTGGAGCATTTGCACCCGCCTTTCTCATTTAATTTCTAGATCGAACTTTTTGTAAACAATTTCCCAAAAAAATCAACATCTTAGAAAATGCAAAGAAAAATCTTCCTTCAAAAATGAATTAAAAATATTGAAATTTATTATATATCATAGTAATAAAATAAAATGTCCGTCTTGCTTTAGTTTGAACCAGGATAATTGATATAATAGTAAAAAAATTGTCAATGGTCCACGACTATAGCAATTCCCATGATATTTGAAAACAGAAGCACGTCATTGCAGAAATTAAATGTGAGAATTGGAATACTTGTGGAAATGCTAAGAACAATTACAGCACACATTCTATATTGCAACTTTCTCAAGAGAAATCTTGTGCCAGAAATGTCCCACATTAGAGCATTCACACCAGTCTTTCTAAAGGGGATTTGTCCCCCCTTTAATTTCTCAAATGAAAAATTGAGGGGAGAAATCTTCCAAATCAGTCTTTCTATATGCTACACTAACTTTCTCAATATAAAAAGTTACTATTTACAATTTCTCTTATAAAAAAATAAAATTTTTAACATCAAAATAAAATAAATACAAAATATGTTGGAAAAATAATTTTTCAAAATTTATTATTTTTGTATATTAATATTTTATACGTAGAGAAATGAATTTTTAGAAAGTCAGCTGTGAGTCATTTAAAGAATTTCTAGAAAGTGAGATTTATTAATAAAATAAGAAAGGCCAATGTGAAGGTTCTTATTCTTTCTACATTTAAGAGGTTTTAGAAATCTCAGCAGAAATACAACATTTCCTAAGTGAGGAAAGTTACCGTTCGCAGTTTCTCAATTAAAAAATGATTTTTTTGTTACCAACACAATTACGTCATATAATTTAAGATCAGAAGAAAATGCTTTTTCGAAGTTTTAGGTATGGAATATTATTATTACAATAATTTTAAGAGATTGTATAGAAAGACTAGGGAGAAGCCATTACTACAAATCAAATGAGAAAGACTAGCGTAAAATCTCTTAGGAAATAAAATGCTGGTGGAAATGCTCTTAGGAAACGAAATTGTATACCTTGGTGGGCCGCCGGAGCCAATGCCGGGTCGGGGGATGAGCTTCCACCACCCGTAGCAACGGCCTTGGCTCGCGCATCATTAATCTCATCCTCGGATTCGGCCAACAAAGCAATAGCCGACCCAACCGGAGCAACCCCACCCTCCTCGACCATAATAGCAGCAAGATACCCATCGTAAAACGTCTCGACGTCCATGTCGGCCTTGTCGGACTCAACAACGACAACGGACTCGCCCTTGTTGAGCTTGTCTCCCTCGGACTTGTTCCAGGCCACTATCTTGCCCTCGGTCATGGTGGAGCTCAGCGCCGGCATGAATATCTCCCGTATCTTTGCCTGCACCGCCGCGGTACGCCCCCGAGGCCTGAGAGCGGCGGCGGAGGGGCGGAGTTTGGTGGAGGAGATGGAAAGCGAGGAGGAGAGGGAGACGGGGGAGATCTTAGCTTGGAGAGATGAGGACATTGTGGCTGTGGAGAGAGAGAATTGAGGTGGTGATAGTTGAGAAGTTGGTTGAATTCTGAGATGGGAGAGATTGAGAGAGAGTGAGGAGGGAGAGATTTAAGAGAGAGAGACTGGGCGGAGAAGACGAGGGAGAGACCGTTGGGCACTCCGCGGAAGATTGCTCAGCTGGATTAAATTGAATGCAGAGCATTTACTCTAAATTTTTAAATCTCATCTTCAAATACATTTCTGTTATAATAATAAAATAGAAATAAATTATTTTTAATTTTTATAATTAATTTTTTATGTAATTTATCCCCATTTTCTTCTTCTTATTTGTATTTGAGAAAGGAAAAGTGGGTACACAAAGGCAAGTGTGAATGCTACAAGCTTTTATTTTGATATAGTACTTATTAAGAGTAATGATATACGTATTAAAGATTTGTATAAAAAAATTGCACTTTGCATCTATTTTGTAGGAAATGAGAGAGTGCGTAATTATGTGACGAATCGTTAACAATGAAACTCGATACAAATTTTTTATACAAGTTTTCGGTACGTATGTTATTACTTTAAAATAAAAATATTAAATTAAATGCATTTAATTTTTTGCAGAGAATGAAAAAAAAAATTACTTAAACACTAAAACCAAACAAACAGCAGAAGATATATTCTCTAATTTAGTTTCAAAATTGAGAAATTTGAGACCAAAATATTCTACACTGTTTATGTTTCTAGAAATGTTAGGAGCAGTGCTGCACTAAATTTCCAATAAGAAAATTTAATATTTGCAATTTTCCTATTAAGAATTACTTTTCCTATCAAAGTTTAAATTACGGCTAAGATTTAGTGAAAGTATATTTTACATTTTGTTATATCGATTGATATGTGGTAATTCCAGTGATTTTAACAAATTGTGTAGAAAGATTGAATTTTATATATTTTAAAAAATTGATTTATATAAGAGATGTGATTTAAAAATAATAATAATTTAGAATTAAATATGGAAGACTAGTGTGAATGCTCTTTATTTGTGGTTTTTAAAAAAAAAAAATTCGGAAGTTGCTCTTTGTTACATTAGTGGTCACCAAAGTTTCTACATAACTTCTATTTTTTCCCTCGACTTTCAATAGAAGTACTAATGGAATTCAAAAGTTTTGAAAAAGTGAAATACTTGTTCTTGATGTAGTGGAAAAGTTATTCTAAATGGCTAATTATAGAAATAGAAATGGTCAATATGGTTTCCAAAAAAAAAATTTCGTCTCTCTACTTTCAATTATAATAGTAATCATAAATTTTGAAATAGCTACAAAGTTGGTCTCTATTTTGGACAGAAAATCATTCCGAATGAGAAAACATCATATTAATCAAACCATGTGTTATTTTTTCAGATTATAGTTTTTATAATTGTTTATGCTGGTAGAGAGTCTCCAATATAAGCATGAGAGTGGCCTTAAATTTAGGAAAATAATATGGAATAGACCAAATCATTAAAAAAATATAAAAAAAATTTGATATGGGAATTACATCCATCATTTTTTTTTTTTTGACAATTTTGGGAATATTAGAGTTTTAATTGAAACTGACAGGATATACAGTAATTTTAAGCAAAACTATATTTATATTTATAATATATATATATATAAAGGCAGCGGCCTCAATATTGGTTGAAATTTGTCAACATTAGCTGTTGATGAAAAATTGCTCTTCAAATTATCAACTATTTTAATTACAAATACCTATTGAAAAGATAACTATAAGGACAGTAATGTAAAAAGATTGAACCCAATTAGCTTATGGACGATTCTATTGGCACATGTCAAATTACTTTGAATATCCTATTTAAATTTTAATTCAGCTTATTGTTGAAAGTGCATCTCACTCACTTTCTCTCTCTCCCGACTCTGCTTCCCCTCCAACCCCACAGTCGCATACGTAAAGCTCTTAAAGGACTTCAATAAAGGTCTCGTCAACAACAAGGACATCGAGGAGCTCAAGGCTAATGTCGAGAAATTCTTTGGCT
This sequence comes from Embelia ribes, assembly GCA_001753735.1. NCBI lineage: Eukaryota > Viridiplantae > Streptophyta > Magnoliopsida > Ericales > Primulaceae > Embelia > Embelia ribes. The sequence goes on from MKEJ01077689.1 coordinate 15,088, forward strand.
CACTCGACATGCCTGGGTTCTTGATGTTCGAGATGAAGTACAAAAGTTAGATCATTTGGAAGTAACTATTTTCCCACTTTTATTTGATATTGTTATTTCGGTGTTCGAATTTTGCATTTTCTTTTTGGTTTTCTATTTCTAGCTCCCATCTATTGCACTAACAAGCTGGAACAATGAACCCATGAAAAGAAAAATAAAATTATCACCTTAAAATACTTGAAAATGGATAAAAGGAGAAAATGAGAAAAGTTAAACCCTAGGCCAAAGCCAAGATATTACTAAGATATGAGTTTGTGATAAAAAGATGAAATTCAGAGAGAGTGTGTGTTAATATAAAGAAGATGAAGTGTTTGAGAGAAATTAAAAAATTTGGGTATTTTAATATGATGTGCTTAAGGCAAAAATGATTGTGCCATCAGTTTGGTACTTCAAAACTCCATGTTAAGGAAAAAATGATGGTGCCAATAGTTGAAAAAAAATCAATTTAATTAATGTGGTGCTAATAATATTATTGGTATGGCATATAAGGATATATTTAGCAAAAAAGTATCAAATGAGGTAGATGATGTGGCAATAGATTTGCCCTTAGCTTATTTATAGGAATAAATCACGACTTTCTCCCTTTGTTCAATTGTTTTCATTTTAATAAATTTCCACCATCGCTACTTTCTCTCTCTCCCTTCCCTTTGTACAAATATCTCAATTTTTTAATTGTGGTAACTACGATATCCTCTTCCTCCTAACTTCCATTCTCTCTCTCAAAATTCTCCACAATTTTAGATCAAGTGCTCCAAACTTCTTTCATTTTATCCTCTTCTCCAAACAAGTGGTGTTTCAAAATTTCATGTTAATAAACAATGGCAACAATTGAACATTGGGAGAATATTTACAATGGGCAATTCTTCTTCTTCATCTTAACATCACTAAATTGTATGTGTATAAAAAGGATAGGCATACTATGTATAAATTGAATGTTTATAACATACCTTAATACTATCTCCAACTTAATTGAGGATAGATCACAATGCATTTCACTCCACATTGATTGGTAGGCTATAAAAGGCTTCAAGTAAGAAGTAATTCATTATTTCACACCTATTGTTTGTTAAGCAGTAATTGATTTTATACATTTGATTGTTGGAAGGTTGTTATTTGATGAAGATGTCAATTGGTTGTTGAGCAACCATTGTTTTTTTGCATTCAGTTGTTAGAAGGTTGTTGGTTGATGAATATGTTAATTAGTTGTTGAGCAACTATTGGTTTTATGCATTGGTTGTTGGAAGGTTGTTGGTTGATGGAGATGTATTGGGCATGAATCATGTCATTTTTTGTACTATAAATATGTGTACTTGTAAGCTTGTAAAAACACACCAAGAAAACACCAAAAAGAAAGAAAAACACTTGAGTTTTTGTTTGTGAGAGTTATGAGGTTTTAGAGATAAATTGTGTGAGAATTTTTTATAATCCTCTTTGAGAATTTCTAAGTGAAATTAAGCTCATTTCTGTGGACATAGACATAATTAGTCAAACCACGTAAAAATTGGTGTCTCTATTTTGCTTACTCTGATTTTTTGTACTCCAACAATTTCGTCTTTGATGAGAATCATGTCTTGATTTTTATCTTATCGTCTGATTATTTATAGTTTTAGACAACAATAAATGCAATTGGAGGTTAATTATTTACCATATTACTTACTAGATTAAATAGGGTTAGTTGTTGGTTTACTCCTCAATCAAATGCTTTGTGACATATGATAGTTTTCGAAAATTCGGAATGGAATTCTGGGTGGTTAGAATATTGAGACTAATTTGTTGTTCTATAGCATTCATGGAAGAAAATGTATACCGACGTTTAATATGGTATCAAAAATCGGAAATAAAGTATGCCTCCAATTCTACATAAAGGCAGTACTATAAAAATCCCAAATCAATAATTTTATAGAAAAAAATGGAAAGAAGGAAAACAATTGCACGTGTGGGCCTTCCTGAAAATGAGTCCAACTTGAGATTTTAATTGAATTGACACTCAAATGAACCCTAGTTTACACTTGAATCTCATGGTGTATTCGCATATTTAGTAGGAGAGGTTTCCCCAAGCAAGCAATCATATGTTATCTTAGATATTCTCATCATATTGGTTCTAATTGGCAAAGTAGGATTTCAAGAAAGAGGGAGTTGGATTACCAAAGTCTTGTTTAAGATTGGATACAAAATGAAAATCTTGAATTATGGAAGAGTCAATACAGCAAAAGCAAGGCTTCCAGTTGCTAGTTATCATTTGCGACCGTTGCATTTGTCATTGTTAATTGTCCCCAATCGAATATTTGATGAACTAGTGTTGTTTATAATGTGCTCTTCTTCTTTTTCTAACAGGTCCATGTAGTAGGAAATGTACGGATTTCAGTATGGTATTAGAGCGTCCTTACCAAGTATTGATGTTGGGTTTACCTTTACGTGTTTATGTAGCTATAGGATCGGACCATCTTTGCACTTAGAAGCTCGAGCATGCAAATTTTACGTATAGAACACTAGTAGGGACCGTATGGTGAGAATACAATATTAGTGCAATTATAGAAGAGGTGAGAATACAATATTAGTGCAATTGTAGATGAGGTGTTTAGGTAAGAAGATTTGAGAATGACTTGAGAGAGCGAGATTGTGTGTTTTCAGCGCTTCCTTGGCAAATCTAGTGCATGAAATCAAGGTCGTTGGAACGTCGCCGGGCTGCAAATGAATACTGGGACCAATGTTTTCAGTGACGTGGCATGTGTCTGAGCTAGTTGATGTCAGGGGCGGAGCCACATTTAGCCAAGGAGAGTTAATTGACCCCCTTTGGTTCGGGTCAAGAATTAAAAAAAAATATATATTTGAAAAAATAATTAAATATATATAAAAGAAAAATAGTATATATTAATTTTTGTGTGCTTTTAGAAACATAATTGATGGTTTAGCGAGATGGCAACCAACAACTCTTGTACATAGTAGGTTGTGAGTTCAAATCCTTACCAGGATAATAAATTGTACTTTTGGCTTGAGATTTTCAATAAATTGACCGATTAATATTTGGCTTGTAACATAGTATATATTATATATATGTATAAGTTTTTCCA
>MKEJ01077693.1:0-15020 GCA_001753735.1 Embelia ribes
AAGTAAAACTATGAAGACAAAAAAGAATTATTGTTAAAACTATGAAAACCATTGCTATAATTATCCCTAGCAATATCTTTTGAAATAAGATATTTTGATAAATGGTAATATATATGTTTTGTTAAATATATTACTATCCTTCTTTGATTCAAATTATTAACTAAAATACTTGTAATTTTGCAATAGTGATGCGAGTATTTTTATATTGTAAAATAGAGAAAATATAGAGACCTTTACATTTTTAAAATAGAGTTAGATATATTTTTATTAACTAGGAACTATTGTCAAATTTTAATATATCATATATAATCTAGTTGCCTAATTAAAATTGATAGCTTCATTAAATTGGTTATGTGACCAAGTCGTTAATGATTGTGAAATACTTTAGAAACCGAGAATTAGACCGAATTCGCTCCAAACCGTAGAAGAATCTATCCGAACCAAATTTGAGTAAGTCAATTCTAATTTCAAAAATCAAAAAATATTACAAATTAGATATATCCCAAATTAAAAATAAAACCGATCCAATTCATACCACCGAGTAAATTTTACCTCTCGTAAACTTGTATCTGTAATGTTTTTCTTTTTAGAGGTGGGAACAGGAATTAGAATAAATAATGACAGTTTTATGATTCGTCCCTCTACGATAAAAACCCTAAACACTCCGTTTCTCTGCTCCACTGCTACTCTCTCTCTCTCTCTCTCTCTCTCTCTCTCTGCAGCCAATCCATGGCTAAGAAATCCGGCCCCAAAAATGACAACAACAAAACGAAGCACAAGAAGAAGAGCAAAAAATTAGGCCCAAACAAAGTTGCGATGAAGCCACAAACCCCAAAACCTAACAATCCCTTCGAGTCGATTTGGTCTCGGAGAAAGTTCGACATCCTCGGAAAGAAACGAAAGGGAGAAGAACGAAGAATCGGCCTAGCCCGCTCCCAGGCCATCCAAAAAGTAAACAATTAAAAAATAAAAATAAAAAATCCAATTTTTTTGGTTGCCGTATTATTTTTGTGTAAATGGGTGTTAGGGTTTGAATTTTTTATTTAATTGCAGTGGAAGAAAAAAAAAGGTTTATTTATTTATTTTTTTTCTAGAGTTTGGATTGTCAATTAGGTTCAATTTTTTTTGAGTTCATTCACATAGGATGAAGCAAGACAGAAATCTTTTTTTTTCCCCTCTGTGTTACGCGGTATTAAAATTTGATTGGCGGATTGGGTTCAATTTGTTTTAGAGGATTTGCTGAGCAAGTGGAAAAAAGACTGTTTTGAACAGTTGGGCATTAGAGTTTTAATTCCGAATTGTGTTTAATTTTTTTGGTGAATTTGCTGAGGAAAAAGCAGAAATACCATTTTTTGGTATTATTGGTATTAAGGTTTGGATTTGAATTAGGTTTTGATTGGATTTTGCAGAGGGAGTAGAAAAAAATCAATATGTTTTATAGAGTTGAGTGTTAAATTATGGATTGTGAATTGGGTTTTTAATTTCTTTTGAGCGAATTTGCAGAGGAAGAAGACATTGCTGAAGGAGTTCGAGCAGAGAGGGAAGGCATCGGTGTTTATTGATAATCGAATTGGAGAGCAAAATGATGACCTCGGCGAGTTTGATAAGGCCATTTTGAGGTCTCAGCGTGAGCACCAGGTAATTGTCCACTTTCATGTTTGTGAAAATGAAGCTCAATTTAGCTTCCGTTACATTGGAAAGTTTAGAAAAAGATGTGTAATTTATCTTCAACTTCAGTTTGGTTTATCTTTTATCGTGTTACAAACTTACACTATATGCGTGCGCGCCCATATACCTATATTATCAATTGTATGGCAAATTCCAATACATTCTGTTCCATTACATTCCATTCATTTGTAGAAATTAGATGCCTTATCCCATCAAGTAATAGGATAAGGTAATTTTAATGTCTCAGCTGGAGTGCAGATGACAAAATCAAATCTCAATTTTGGTTCAATTACTTTATAAGTTGAGCAAAATAGTTTTTTTTTTTGAAGCATAATTTGGTTTACCTTCAACAAAGTCACATTGTGTGTGTGCATATGCGTTGCCAGTATACTAGTATGTCATACTCCATCTTTTATTACGATGGGCCAATTTGTGTATAATGCAAACACCTGGTAATCATCTGATGTTGTGTTCCTTAAAATGAAGGAATTTTGATTAGGTTTGAAAATTAGCGAGATAAGGTTTGATTTGGTTCAAAATTGTGTGTTAGGTTGCCTTCTGCCATGTTGCAATGCATGTGTGTGCATGTGCCTGCATATGTATGTACAAGTAGTGTGGCATATTCAATTCCGTTCCTTTGTAGAAGTAGTATGCCATATTCGATTATGTTCCTTTGTAGAAGTAGTATGGCTTATCCCATTCCATAAAACAATGAGGCCATTTTGAGATCTCAGCAGGAGTAACAGGTCATCGTCTAAGGCTAGGTTTGGAATTGAAGGAAGTGAAGACTTTGGAATTGGAGCTCATTTCAGGTTCTTTTAGGTTAGGAAATTTAGCTAAATTGTCAATTTGTTACAAAATTGCATTTGGGTTGCTTTCTACATAATTCAATTTTTAAGTGAGTGCACATATGAAAACTAATGTGTAATATTCCATTCTATAAAGTAATGGGGCCTATATTGAGGTCTCCGCTGGAGGGCTGCTATTCTTCAGCTGCTATGTCTGGAATCGGGGTTTATCAACGGAAGGGAAGATAAGGAAATGCCAATGAAGGAGTTGGTGCTCATTTTAGGTTTAGCTAGGTTAGAAATCTTGTGAAAATGCTTACAGTTGTATTGAATTCACGTTAGTTAGAATTCTACAAAGTTAAATGAATGTATGCACGCTGTTGGATGCACGTATTAGTAATTAACTAGAATATCATATTCCATTTCATTATGTCAACCTTCCACCCAAAAATTGACTTGGCTATTTTGAGGTCTTAGCAGGAGCGCTAGGCCGCCAACCGCCAGATATCTCTTTGGTTCTGATTTTTGAATTTTGATGTTCCAAGGGTAATGAAAAGGGAAGATAAATGAAATGGAAATGAAGGACTTGAAGCCCAATTTAGGTTGACATAGCCACTTAGGTTAGAAAATTGGGATTCTTGTCATAAGTCTTACACTATATTAACATAAAATCTGTACGTTTGAGTGATTGTCTTGGCTACTCCTTTCTACTCTTGAAGCAAAGCCATTTCAAGCATATATTCATGCTACTACCTTAATATCCAATTGACCAGCAAACTCACTTTACGAAAATTTTCATCATTTGTTGTAAATTGTAATCCTCTCTTAAAGTTATATATTTATTTTCTTTTTGCAGTTAAAGTTAAATAAGAAAAGCAAGTACAATCTGTCTGATGGAGAAGAGGAAGATTTTGACATTCAAGATTTTGGGTCACTTCCGGGAAGGGATGATTTTGAAGAAGAAATACCATATGATGATGATGATGATGTGGAACCTTCTGGTGATTAAATTTTGCATTTCCTTTCTGTCCATATCATAGCTCAAACTCCGTGAACATGGTTGCTTTTATTGTTGAATTCATCTTTTCACAAAAATTTCATGAGATTCTAAATTTTGTTGTGTTTTTAAAATTATGTTAGTTGATTATTATTTTTCATTTTGATTTTGTTGTGCATTAATTGGGTTTACTTTGTCCTTACAGAAAAATCAGCAATTTTAAGGTTTAATGCTTCTTATGGTCCAGCTGTATTAGATTCGAGCTTGTTTAAAGGAGATGAAAATGTGAGCCTTGTATCATACGAGTTTGTTATTTTTTGAGCTAATAAAGGTATCTCTTGTTTTTCTTTATATTTCATAGTGCATTCTTTTGTATATCAGAGGCATAAATCTAAGAAGGAAGTTATGGAGGAGATTATCTCGAAGAGTAAATTTTTCAAGGTGATGATTTTTATTTATTTTTTATTTTTTGGGTTCTACTCCATTTTCTTTGAGTTCAAGTGTTGGAACTGTCATACAGTCACTAACTATTTCCTTGCTTTCTTTTTTTTTTTTTTGTTTACTCTGGTTCTTCTTTTTGCCTTTACCAGGCCCAAAAAGCAAAGGACAAGGAAGAAAATGAACAGCTAATTGATGAGTTGGATAAAAATTTTGAATCTTTGAGGCAGTCTGTAGGATTGGAATCTTTTAAGGCTTTCATGAATAAGAGTGGTTCCAAAGATGTTGAACTGGTATATAAAATACAGCAATTTTCTTCTACTATCATTTTATACTTGTTTAATTGCTTATATGAATATGTAATTATCTTCCTCTTAGGTGGTAGCTGTTTTCAAACACTTCAAATGTGAAGAAATTGCCTCGTATTATTATTTTATTTCAACTAAGTAGTTTATTTGTGATGCTAATTGTTGAGCTTATGTTTTTTAAATTGATGAATGTGTTAATATTTTTTGTGTACTCTTACCAAGATTTTTCTTTGTACTAATATCATTTTTTTTCGTTTTTCTTTTTTTAACTTAATTTGGCAGGAGAAACCTGATTCTTATGACAAATTTTTTGGTGAGTTGAGAATGGATTTGCGAGCTCGTCCGTCGGACAGGACTAAGACACCTGAAGAAATTGCTCAAGAAGAGAAAGAAAGACTTGAGCGAATGGAGGTATATTAATGTGCAAATAAATATTGTCTCAGGCTTGGATTTTAAGCTTTCCTCTCTTTTATTTGGCGGTATAATTATTCTTAATATACAATGCATGACCTTTCTTGGACCAATTAGATTGAGTTTAATTTTATGAAAAGAAGTGTTCAAAATAAGTACTCAAGAAAGAAATATTCCGCTTTATTACTTTAATGCTGTCCAAAATTGTAGGAGGAACGCCAGAAAAGAATGCATGCTACTGAGGACTCGACCGATGAAGAGAAAGATGATGGTGAAGATTCCGATAATGCAAAGCCTCCAAGGTCTATTTCTGGTGATGATCTTGGCGATTCGTTCACTCTTGATGAAGATCGTGAAAAAAAGAGGAGTTGGATTGAAGAGATTCTGAGAAACAAAAATGAAGGGGGAGATAGTGAAGATGACATATCTTCTAAGGGTTCTGAAAGTGGAGAAAGTAGTGGTGACAATGATGAAGAAGAAGATGATGACGAAGAGCATGATGAGAACCAAAAAGCTCAATCCTTGAAAGACTGGGAACAAAGTGATGAGGATCTTGGTACAGATTTAGAAGACGGAGATGAAGATGTAGAAGAAGACGAAGAGGGAGTTGGAGAAGGGGAAGAACAGGATGATGGTAAAAATGTAAAACTAAGAGACAATAAAAGAGGTTCAGACAAGAGTGAAAAACAAGCTGGGCCACTAGTTTATGAGAAGATGAAGGCAAGTAGACCCTCAAATGAACAAGGGGAACTTCCCTACATAATTTCAGCTCCCAGCAGCTTTGAAGAATTGTCGGTATTGTTGGAGAATCGTCCCGATGACCAAATTGTAGAAGCAATCAGGCGAATACGTACTTGCAATGCAATCAGTTTAGCTGCCGAGAATCGAACGAAAATGCAGGTAAGAGAGGACTGTTTTCGTCTATGTATAGAGATTTATTATTATTATTATTATTATTATTATTATTATTATTATTTTATTTTTATTTTGCTTTAAGGATGAAATGTGTTACATCTTTGAAGTTGCTATATCGGTATTGGGGCTGGCTTAGTAAAAAAGGACATGCTTGATTTTCTGCAGGTGTTTTATGGTTTTCTGCTGCAGTATTTTGCTGTTTCAGCAAATAAAATACCATTGAACTTTAAGCTGTTGAATTTACTTGTCAAACCATTGGTGGAGATGAGCAATGAGGTACCCTATTTTGCAGCCATTTGTGCTCGCCAAAGGCTGCTCCAAACGCGAATGCTGCTCTGTGAAGAAATTAAAAATTTAGGTTGGTTGCAATTCTATTGGGTTTATTTTTATTATCCTATTGAAAGCTTGTATGCTAAGGCATTCCTTCAATTTGAACTGTTTTTCTTTGGTAGACAAAAGCTGTTGGCCGAATGTGAAGACATTGTTTCTCTTGAGGCTCTGGTCCATTATTTATCCCTGCACTGATTTTCGGCACGTCGTCATGACCCCAGCTATCCTATTGATGTGCGAATATCTGATGCGTTGTCCAATTACTTGTGGGCGAGATATTGCTATTGGCTCTTTCTTGTGCTCTATGGTTCTCTCTGTAAGTTCAATTTCCATGTGTCTTTATTATACCTGTTTCCAAAACTTAAAAATCCTTCACAATTGTGATTCCTATGGAAATGTACCGAGCAACAAATTCACATATATAGGACTAGCGGTCTGATTTGAACCATGTGCAGAAAATTAAAAACAGTAATCAATCCTGGATATAATCACAATTTGAAGTATGTGTAGAAACTAAAATCAACGACATGATAACTTGTGTCGTGAAAACTTGTATCTATCAATGTCATTGGCATTGTTCTGAGGTTTTCTGCATGCAGATCACCAAACAATCTCGGAAGTTTTGTCCGGAGGCCATAGCATTTCTTCAGTCTTTGCTTGTGGCAGCTATAGGTGGAAAGCCTGGAAAATTTAAGGATTATCAGGTATGATATTGTGTCTCCGAGAGTACAACTTTTTCACTGTTTTGATATTGATTATATTAAAGATTTAGTTGTACAATAAGAAAGTGAATTTTTGTTGCTCATATCGCAGTTATGTCATCTTATGAAGCTTAAGGCACTTGGCCCTCTGCTTAATATAAGAACCTCTGTTGAAGAGATCAAGCCTTTAGACTTTCTCGAGTTAATCAACTTGATTTAGTTGTACAATGAGAAAGTTAATTTTTGTTATTCATATCGCAGTTATGTCATCTTATGGAGCTTAAAGCACTTGGCCCTCTGCTTAATATAAGAATCTCTGTTGAAGAGATCAAGCCTTTAGATTTTCTCGAGTTAATAAACGTGTCGAAAGATTCGGATTTCTTCAGTTCAGATGATTTCAGGTTAGTGGTTAATAGGGCCCATAAATGTTGTTCACGACAGTAATTTAGTGTATATTGTAATACTGTGTACTTAAATGTTATTTTGTGTGCAGGGCGGGCGTGCTTGCATCTGTTATTGAGACTCTTCGAGGATTTGTTAGTGTTTACGAAGGATTTAATTCCTTCCCCGAAATATTCGCACCAACTTTGAAATTGTTGAATCAGTTGGCTGAACAAGAACACACACCGATAGCTCTACAAGACAAAATTAAAAATGTTTCCGATTTCATAGAGAAGAAAATCAAAGAGTATAACCTAGTAAGACAGCCCCTACAGATGCGAAAACGTGATCCCGTGCCCATTAAATTAGTTAATCCAAAGTTTGAGGAGAGGTAATCCACCTTTTCCCTTTTCCTTATTTTGCAAAATAATGAAAATGTTACCAGGCAACTGAACTTTGGCTCGTTTTGTTTTCTTCTTTAATTTGTGCAGCTTCATTAAGGGCAGAGATTACGATCCAGATCGCGAACGAGCTGAGATGAAAAAGCTGAAGAAGCTCGTGAAACGGGAGGCTAAAGGAGCAGCACGTGAATTACGTAAAGATAACTATTTCCTATTCGAGGTGAAGGCGAAGGAAAAGGCATTGCTTGAAGAAGAAAAAGCCGAGAAGTATGGGAAGGCCCGAGCTTTTCTTCAAGAGCAAGAGCATGCTTTTAAATCAGGGCAATTGGGTAAAGGAAGAAAGAGGAGAAGATGAGACAGCAACCTTTGTCTTCCTCCGTGTGTTACTTTTGTGTTAATGATGAAAATCACGAATGTGTCATTTTCAAAGAGTAAATTTTGAGAATCACTTATAAGATTGATTTTTTTTGATAATTTTGTTGTGACATTTTATTTATTTCGGTTTATCGTGTCACTTATTGGCAGTATGAAAAGAATTTTGTTAAAATTTGAAGATTTTTTTGCTTTCATTGTTTATATGATTATATTGGATGCTATTGTAATTATGTAGACATGTTCAAGTTCATGAAACTGTTCCAATCATTTAGGTTGGTTTTGTTCAATCTTATAAGCAAATAAGCTAATTTTTTTATAGTTATGAAAAAAGATAGAAGTTTCTAATTTAAATTTTTTAATTTATTTAAGCCAAATAACTAAAAACTTAAAACTACAAATTAAAAGAAGGGCTACACTCTGGTGGCGGCAATTTAATTTTCTCTTCAATTATACACATCGTTAAAAGAAGTGGCACAAATTAAAAGAAGCAGATCGCAAAACAAAACTAAGCAAAAATCAGAATTACCAAATCAAGATCACTGAACAAGAAAACACAAAATTCTAAAGTTTCTTAACTCTTCGCAATTCAATTACTATAGCCAGACCCTTCTTAACTCAAATTTCAGCTCTATGTCTTTGTCTTGTTCGATGATTTTTCGCAGATAGATGCAAAATACAACTTCGAGCGCCAATTCATCCATAGTTCATATTTTTACCAATAAGTTAATGACTTTCTGCTATTCGAAGTTGTTCGTACGATGAACACTACCTGGTGTTTTACATTACAGAACACGCGTTTGGATTATCATCGCTAAAAAGCGTAGTGAGCCTGTAAGGTGTGCTTGGACCAGGCAATGCTTGAGGAACGTCTTTTACGTAACCCGAGGGGGCCTTTTTGTCATAAGCTTGAGGTGCATATGGGTAATGTGCCAAATTATAGGGTATATATGGCCAAAACTCGGCTCTTTTTCCTGTGCTCTTCACTGCTTCTAAGACCTTGTTTGGCTCGACATACCCGCCCACCGTAACTCGGCTTTCCTTCCGGTTTACTTCCACTAATTTCACACCTAAATGAGAAAAAAGTTCTTAAAATTAGCATTATGAATGTAAAAAAAAAAAAAAAAGAAAAGAAAAGAAAAGGTTAGGATGTTGTAATTTCATTAAACAATAGTTTATGAATTTTGACGGTTTAAATGATTTCCATACGTTCACCTAGGAATTTGATGGGAAGAAAATATTTGTCTAACCAAAAATTGTGGATTATGTGATAACAGATTCATATATAAAAATATAATTATTATATTTGAAATTTTCAAAATTTATTTTCAGGAAATTTTTGGATTGGATCAACACAACATTTCGGAGTAGGCTACATTTACGTTAATGTAACATTACTGACCATCTATGCGCATTTAGTAACAATAGTGAGTTCTTCTATATTTTGACGATCCAAAAAAGAAAAAGAAAATAGACATTCGATGCCACAAGTTTCTAAATTGGGTTAGTGCCGAAAATACAAATTTTGTTTAAACATATTCTCTAGACTTTAAATTCGATAAATTTCTACAGGAAAATAGAAGATTAACGATGAAAACTTCAGACATTTGACAAAATTAAATTGTTTATATAGTAAAACAATGTAATTAAATATGTGGAGGATGATTTATTAGCAAAATTAAAGCAAACACAAGGACAATGCATTTATGATGCATGCACGGACTTTAAGTTGTTATATGGCTTTTTCATAGGCTGTGTTTGTTTATTGTGTTATTGCTTAGCATTTACTATACCTGCAAAAGTTATGATCGTAAGAAATAGCAGAATTGGCAGGGAGAAAAACTCATAAGCACAAATACAGAAGGGTGTGTATTTACACGTTAAATCAAAAAAATCGAATTGAAACTAATCTATTTGGTTCAATAATTTTTTTTTTAATTTCGGTTTGGTTCGATTTTGTAAAATTAAAAATTTTGATTTTTCGATTATATCGGTTCGGTCCTGATTTTCATATTAAATTTATCGATTCAGTTCGGTTGAATCGGTTTTATTTTAAAAATAAATTTATATATTTTTAATTAGAGTAACGAATCACAATGATACATCGGTTTAAACATTATGATATATTTTTTTATTTTCTTTGTAATTCGGTTTTGGTTTGGAACCGAACCGAATCGATTGTTTTCTGTTCGAACCAGTTTGGTTTTGAAAATATATTTCAGTCGGTTTGGTTTTATAATTATGAAATTCAGTTGATTCGATTTTTTCGGATTCGGTTATATTTTGAACCGAACTAACCGATGCATACCCCACATGCTCCTAATTTTTGTAAGAAAATTTCATTGTAAAACACATTTAAACTTCATACCAATGGGTATTAGTAAAATACGCCAAAATTCATAACAAATATTATTAGTTGAAATAATGACGAAAGATTTTATGCCAATTCATGTTTATCTATAACTAAACACTCGTATCTTTTCCTGCCACTGTAAATAATAAGCAAAACTTATATATTTTCCTACCACTCCAAATAGTAAGCAAAATATTCAATTTCACATATCTCACAACTAATAAACTATAGTTTTATGGCCGGTTTTAGAAGAAAATATGAATTTTTAGATGACACTTCACTTGAGGAATTCGCTCATTACAATTATGTGATTTCCAAGACATTCGAGAAGTTGTATGTTGACTATTTTGCTATAAATCCCATGTTTCCAGAAGAACATTTTGGAAGGAGGTTTAGGATGAGTAAAGTCTCATCCTTCCAGGGCTGGCTGCAGTCAGAGCAACCGCCTAGGGGCCAAAAAATATAGGGGCCCAAATTTTTTGAATTTTTTAATTTATATAAAGAGTCCAATTTATATAAATAGTTAAAAATTTTGAATTTTTTTATTTGCATTAAGGATTCAAAAATTTTTAAGGGCCGAAAATTTGTGAATTTTATTTATATAAAACTGCTCAGGCCTAGGGCCAAAAATTCTAGGCAATTGTCCTATCCGAGGGCTGCTTGTTATTGTTGGGTGATTAAAATTAAATTTTTTTATTTATGTAAATGTTTTTTTTTTTTCGCCCCAGGCCCATAATTTCCTAGGGTCGGAACTGATTCCTCCGCATTCGTGCAGTTGCTCACGATGAGTAATTTTTATAAAAAAAAGCAATGCAGTTGGTAAGGTTGAGCATCATTCTTTGATAAAGGTACTGCAGATATGCGTTTCTTATCTTTTGGAATTTTTGTTAACTTTGTAGATGAATATTTGAGAATTGGGGAGAGCACAACTATAGAAACTTTGAAACATCTAGTTATAGCCATATGTATGAAATTTGGTTCGAGGATTGGGGACGCGAGTTGATTTTCGAGCAATCCAGGAAGCATTGACTGCATATATTGAAAATGTAAAAATTGTCCTACAGGTTGGGTAAGAAGCTTTAAAGGCCTCTTCCGTGAACTAACAATAATATTAGAAGCTGTTGCATCCAAGACCTTTGGATTTGGTATGCATTTTTTGGTACAATGATATTAAAATGCTTGAATAATCCCTCATTTTTAACAACCTTACAGAAGGCTAAACTCCCCTAGTAGAATTTACTATAACTGTAACGCCCCAAAATTTGTCACATCTCGAGCATGTCACTAATAACCAGCCACAATACAAATTTAAATCAAACCTTCAATAATCCTTTTCCATAACTGAAACTTACTCAAACTTAACGACAAAACAAATAAACCCATTGGGCCTTATTATCATGTTTTGGCCATATAATTTATTCCATGACGTAAATAAAAGTAAACTCGACAGATGACCTACAACCATTTAAAGAAAATGTAAGGGAAATAACTAAAAATATCGACACCCAAGCGAGCTTCAACTCATTCCTAACCTTGATTCCTACGTCCTCCGACACCTGGATCTGTTTAGCATTTTATAAGAAAAACAATATCGCTAAATACAACAAAATAGGTACGAGTCAAATGTGAATTCAATTCTAAAGAAACATAAGTAACGATAGGTTATATAAAATAATAATGTTAACTAAATTTCCTTATATGCATATCCAACAATAATTATCTGAAAACATCATGAATCAAACGACAAGAAATACAACCAACGACACGACCAACACAAAATACAAATCATCGATATGATCGACACGACCGGCAATTTGGAAGAAACATACTCCCAAGATTTTATGCTTAAAGGCTTGTGGATAACCTTCCCTACCCTGAGCTCCCATTTTGAGGCCACGGTGTTAGTTTGAGGCCGTGGTGTTAGAACGCATTTTGAGGCCGTAGTGTCTTTGGTTCATATTGTTCTACTCAGGTGAATTTGGCACTTTGGGGCTTAAATTTTGTACAAGAATATAAGTATTTTTGGCAATCGATTATATAAAATAGAAAATAATATTTGGAAATTTTTAGAGTAGAGTTTGAGGAGATAAAAATTTTATTCTTAGGAGTCATTGGTGATTGGGAGATTGATAGTTGTTTTGGGGTTATACGTTGGGCATCAAGATTCTTGTTTGGATATTCCTATTGCTTTATTTTTGTGATTATACTCTTGTATCTATTTGTGATTGATATCCCTCGCATGTATACGATGTGATTTTTGGTTGTATTCTCTCTATTGGTTAGTGGATTGATTTTGTGGGTATATAGTTCTGTAAGTTTTGTTACTCTCGGTTTGGAGAAATTTTTCCCATATTAAATTTTGTTGTGTTTTACATATCGTTATTTATTTTTGCTTGTGGTTGATTATCATATTCTTATGTTGGGGCCAAATTTATTATTTGCTTCCATTGTGATTTGGGAACGGGTGTGAGTGTGTAATCATTGTTCTCTAAAAGTAATATTGGAGCTGGGATAGAACTCTTATGTGTGTTTGATATTGATAAGTGGTATAAGATTTTGGCTCTTGGTCTTTTTTTGTTGACAAGATGAATGATATTAACAAAATTAGGATTAATATATTTGAATAGTTCCAATTACCATGTTTGGAATGGTAAGATGGAAAACCTTTTATAAGTGAAGGATTTGTACTCGCTAGTATTTTCATAAGAAAAATCTAAAGAAAATTCCAGGGAAGAGTGAAATTTTCTTCATAGAAAAATTTGTGGTTCTATTCACCAATGGATTGATAATAATGTTTTGAACCGTGTGGCGAATAAAACTGATGTGAAGGCACTTTGGGAAAAATTAGAGGATTTGTATGCTAAGAAAACTGATAATAACAAAATGTATGTTATTGGTCAGATGATGTACTCGCGGTATGAATAAGATAAGCTTATGGCTAAGCACTTGGGAAATTTCTAAGATTTGATCTACAGCTGGGTAACACGGGAGAAAAGTTCGACGATGAGTTACAAGCACTTTGGTTTTTGTAGATACTGCTAGATTCATTTGAGACTTTGAGGGCTACATTGTCTAATTCTGCACCTGATGAGAAGATCACCATGGCGATTGTGAAAAGCTCTGTAATGGGTGAAGAGATTAGAGGGAAGACTATGCCTTCTATTCATGTTCCATATGCTCTTATAGCAAAATCTAGGGGGAGGTTGAAGTTCTTCGAGGGGTGTTTCAAATCATTGGGTTAATGTTGAGTGCCATTATTGTCATAAAAAGAGGCACATAAAATCGAATTTTTATAAGTTTAAACAGAAGGAGAAGGTTGACGATAAGAAGACCAATGATGCATGTATTGTTGATGATATCTTCTTACTTGTTCGTGATGATCCGACGGGTGAGAAATTATGTGATGATTTATGTTAGGTGATAGATAGCGTTGCGCCTACTCATGCTTTTCTATGTCAAGAACTATTCTCTTCTTATAGAGCTTGTAATTTGAATTATATTTCTTTGGGTAATGACAAACTATCCAAGTTTGTGGGTATAGGCGATGTTGATTTGTGCACTAACAATGGCACTAAATTAGTCTTGAGGAATATGAAGCATATTCCTGACACTGGCTTCAATATTCTTTCTGCAGGTCTGTTAGCCAAAGATGGCTATTGCAATACATTCTTGGAGGAGAGTTGGGAACTCACCGAGGGTCGATGGTGATTGTTTGTGGCTATAAACATTATAACCTTTTGTAGTATGGATGGGTAGCTCAGTGGTTAGCAGTGGTCGTTTTAAGATTTCTTGTAGTCTCGATACCATGGCGAGGAAAGTTTCTTTTGGACCTACGGAGGTCGCAAGTGTACTAGACTTCATGCACTTGGATTTGGTGATGGATGTAGAATCACGCGGTGATGGTGCTTGTGATTGGGAACAATTCATTGAGGGTATTAGTAAATTGAAGGAGTTATTTTGATATTTGTTGATGAGCCTGCGTCGACCGTTATTTATGGTTTGAATGATTTGTGTTCGCTTGATGATTCTTCATTGATTATTAGACCAATTGTTGTTTCGGTGGAACGAATAAAGATTGGGATGGGAAAAAGATAGCTTCGTATGAACATTGTTGGTTCCATATTTGCTAAAGGCTTGAAAATATTGTTGCCTCATGGGATAGTTGATAAGTGTTGCACGTGCACTTACGTGGGGCTACCTTTTAGTGTTTCGGCAGCACCTTGTTGAGTTGTTAGTACTCATTTGATGAAAATCAACTTTCCAAGTTATTTTTGCTTGGTGACGAAAATCTACATTTGCGAGTAATTTGTGCTCGATTGAAAAAAAAAACAATTTTGCCAGTTATTGGAGTTCGAGAATAAAACAACTAACTTTGGTGATTTGTTTGGTATCGTGTTTGAAATATCTCTCCTACTTATCGGTAGGGAGAGATTTGTTGGGTGTACTTTCAAGTAGGAGGACTAGTTTATCCAATTTAAAAGTCTTAGTTGTTAATTGAAAGTTTGAGAAAATTTATTATGCAAGTTTGATTTAATATTGCACTTTTGTTAGCTTAGAGAAACTATAAGGACCATGCTGTAATTTTTGGTTAAGGCTTTAATTAAAAGCTCAAGTTTCTGTTCTGTATTAGATAAATGCCCAAACTACCATTTTATTATAATTTTTTTAATTAAATCTAATTTAATGACCAGATTATCCTATTCCCTCTCTTCACTCGTCTTTCCTAAATTGTCTCTCTCCTCTTCTACAAACT
The DNA here is from genome assembly GCA_001753735.1 of Embelia ribes. Taxonomy (NCBI): domain Eukaryota; kingdom Viridiplantae; phylum Streptophyta; class Magnoliopsida; order Ericales; family Primulaceae; genus Embelia; species Embelia ribes. The sequence goes on from MKEJ01077693.1 coordinate 14,817, forward strand.
AGTCTCCACCAGCCTCCCCAAAAGAAATGTCGCCACAATTACGTCCATTTCTCTCTTCCACTTTTCTGACTATATTATTTTTAGTTTTACATTTGATCCTTATTTCAGATCTTAATATTAACATTAAAATTAAAAAAAGATTTTATACGAAATACTAACCGGATCAAATCAACACAAAATAATGAAATTCATTATATTTAAGTA
>MKEJ01077694.1:0-10325 GCA_001753735.1 Embelia ribes
GTTTATATTTTGATGTTGTAGCATCATCATATGTTGTATTATTTCAGATGTTAGTGGGATATATTTTATTTATAAATTAGTGAGATGATCCGGACATAATGTATATTTGGTACTAGAAAGGCTTGTGTATTACACTCCTTTGTTATTCTATTAGTGAGATACAATATTAGAAGTACGAAAGGAATGTAAACACATCCGCGCTTACATTCTATTGCATTGATTTTTTCATTTTCTTTGCATTGATGTTTTTAAAAAAGAAAATAAATCGTTGCAGAAGATCTAACCATAGTACTTCAACATTTTCGACAAATGATTGCCGATAAATAAAACATTTTTCTGAAAATATATTAATTAAAATAATACGTATACATGCGTGCCTTGCCAATATAGATTTTTGAATTTGCATAAAATAGTAATCTAATGTTAAAACACTGCTTGGGTGAGGCCAAAATATCTCTATAAGAGGTTTAGGAATGTTGGAGCTGATAACCAGAACAATTAAAATGAACCAATACTCACTGTAAGACAAATCTATTTATAACCCAACTGTACCAAAAGATACTAGATCACCGAAACACTGTGCTCCGAATAATTACATTTTGTACATTAGTCTTAATAGCCAAACCAACAGTCATTCTCTTAGCCTTGTTCTTGCCTGTTAATCACAGAAACCCTCAAAAAAAATCCGAGCAAGCCTCATTTTGCTCTTTCCTTGTACAAACAACAGCCACAAGTGTCCAATCCCAATACCAGCCCCGTGTTCCGGTCAAATCTGATGGCCTTGCTATTTCGTCGGGAAATAACTAAGGGACCTGAAAACACGTCTAGGATCGTGGGGAGAGCTCAAGGGTTCATAATCCCAGTCAAACATTTTGCCAATTCTGGATTTAATATCATTTATCTCACTTTCAATACAAATGACTATTTGGGTAGCCTTAGTGTCGAGGCCATGCTATATTTTCGCAGACGGATCGAGGAAATGAAAGATGTCATGTGAAGTTGAAACTCAAATATCCTAATAGATCCCAGACAATACCAGGATCATATCAAATACAAGGGAAATTTTGAAATTTCACATATATTTCCATTTGTACGTGCAGAACTTTCTTTCTACTTCAATTGTTTTTTATTATTATTAGATATAAGATTTTGAGAATAACTCAGGAAACGGGGTAGATCTGAAATATTTGGTCAATTTATGGACACGGTCCTCAAATTGCTCACTGAATCAAATATTGCACCAAAACAAATAATATCTATATTATCAAATGTTTCATCATCTGATGTTTCAGATATACCTGGGTCTATTTCGGGGTCAACACCTCATTCCTGATTGTGATCAAGTTAGGACACTCCAATCCTAATTTCACAGGAACTCCAGCAAGCATAATTGCTTTTCATAGTCACAATTTGGTTAATAATTGTTTGTGGTTGCGTAATGTGACAGTGAAAAATAAGCGTGCCAAGTCTCCCATCATTGCAACACGAGTATCCCCATCTGATCATTACGAATTTTCATTTATCTGCACGTATTATATTTTATAACCAGCAGCTTCAATTTTGACCCAAGAAATATTGAAAGGAAATATATGGTGTCTCGAGTGTGCCAAAGTGAAAATTAGGAACCATTACATATGGAATTGTGAAATTCTTCAAGAACTCGATTTTGTGGCACGCTATTACTGCCTAAGACTGCTCACACCAGAAACAGCTAACCATATCGAATAATTATTACCTTTGGCTTTATACCAATGCATAAACTTGTCAAAAAGCCGACACAACTTAATAAGCAGCACCCTCTCAACATCACTGAACTATTATGGAGTGCAGCCACAATGAAATGATTTTTTCTTAGTACATGTAAAACTCAAACTCGATACAAAAACCGAAACAAGCAAAATTCAAGTAGCATTGAAAACTTTTTCTCCTGTCCATCAGAAGCACGTTTGAGCAAATGCTGATTAGGTGCTCTTTTCTCCATAAAGCTATGATCCCAAGACAGAAAGCAAATGACTAAAGAGAATACAGGAAAATGAAGTAATTGCATACCACAAGTACCTATAGAGTAAGATCCTTAGGATCATCAATAATCTTCGCTAATGTTTGCAAAAATGAAGCCAAATCAGCTCCATATATGACCCGATGATCTGCCGTTACATTTAACTGCAAAATTGCATCCCCGAAATTAGTTTAGAGTAGTATTTTCCGAAAGTTTGCACAAGTCAAAACAGGTTAGAGAAACAACCAAGAGACCAGGAGAATAAAGCATAGGTAAGTTTGATGCATGAGACTGTTTTTTACTGCGGGTTATAATTTTTCAATTTCTACTCCCACTCTAGAAACAGTAATAATTTCTGAAAACTCAAGATGTGAACTTGCATTTTAATAACAAAAAAACGAAACCACAGTACAGAAATTGATGTAGTATCTGCAAAATTGGGTGTTCCTGGAAAAAGTTCTTGAACTATGGTTGGCAAACAAATCCGGTAAAGCAGTTACTGCTGTGCATCTATTTTCAGTTATAAAAACATAAACAAACCCAGCCACACTAACCTGCATCTGGCTTTTCATGCCCATACGACCATCCTTGGTAGCAACCACAGAGGGTTCCGAAGCTCCAACAGCCATGATAGCTCCCTATTAAAACATAATGAAGTTATAAACAGTTCAGTCAAATAGATGTATGTACATTGAATGAAACTCCGAGTCCAGAACTTCTGTTCTTTTCAAATGAAACATCATCAACAAAAAACCCATGATCCTATCAGCATCTTTCCCTTGAACAAAGGGTCAGCACAAAAGACATTGCCATATAGAACACTTTAAAAATTATTTTTTTGTGTGTGTAGCACATATTAGTAAATAAATCCAATGTTTGATACATGAGGTGAACCCTATGGTTTACAAAAAAAAGAAATATGAGAAAAGAAGAGTTCACTGAAGTGTAGAATAATGGTTTTAGGAATCAACATGGCAATGCGTAGGAGTTTAAAGTTTCGTCTTATCTTCTTAGCCATGGCAATTCAAAAGTCAGGACTCAATTCAATAATCTTTTGAGAAACTTAATAACAAGAGGTAACTTCTTTCAATTTTTGAGCAATTTTTAGAAACCAAATAAGGACAAAGTCATGTAGTTCCGCCTCGTACCTACACATACATATGCCTTAATAGAGGCTTTTATATTCACCCTTGTATTCATGTGTACATGTTTTACAACTAAAATTACATAAGAGATTATAGTATAATATATAATCTTATTGCTTACCGTTCCTGGTGGCAAGATGGCGTCGAAGCGATCCACACCGAACATTCCAAGGTTAGAGAGTGTAAAAGTACCTATGACATCAAAACAAACCCTACTTAACAAACATGGTAGAAGATTACTTTCCCCCAAACCAAGTAATCCAATAAAATGATCTGTAAAAGAGTTATAAAGTAAATAACTACAAACAGTGCTTGTATGAAAAAATAAGTAGATAGGATTAACCTCAGAAACATTTATTTTTCAGGGAAGGAATCTGATGAGGGCATCATTCATCATCTTTTATTTTTTAAAATTTTACTTCATTAGTTGTTGCGAGATTTGATTTAGATTTGATTAGTATCTTAAGATAGTTTTCTTATCTGGTAATCCTATTATAAATAGGGATCTCTTGTAAGGATGAATTAATTTTGATGAATAAAATATGAGTTTCTGAGTTTTCTCTCTCCCTTCTTTTCTTCCTCTCCCCAACTCTTTCTCCGTTATTTTCTTCTCGTTTCTTTTTGTGCAGCATCAAATAAGGTATCGGAGCCCAAACCCGATCCAAAATTTTCTTTGGGTAAAAAAAAATAATAAAAAACAAAAAATGAGAAAAGAAGAAATAGAGGCAGACTGCGCAAGTACACATAAGGCGCTGTTTCTGTCACAGAAAAATAACCTTAGGATTGGAATATTTGAGTTTGGGTTAATATTAGAAAAGTCCCTTGAATTTCGAAAGTTTCAGATTTGCCCCTCAATTTTGGCAAAACCATAGTCTCTCTGCAAAAGGGTTCAATGGATAGCACAAAAGGAAAAAGAAAGATTCACTTGTACCCAAAAACGAATTTCAGAGATCAACCACCAAGGCGAAATACTTGAATTGAAGCTCGAACACCAGTACTTTTGACCACTAAATCCCTTTATGCAGGCCAATATTAAAGGGTTGTGACTGAAAGGAGAATATCTGTAGGAAATGAAAGAGATCATCATGATAAATATCCCTACGAACCCCTACGTGACTCAAAGAATGAGGTAAATTCATACTACGCTAATAGCTTTATCCCAGAATTTCGGAATGTTCAAACAAACAAAACTGTTAATGGTTGTGTGACGTTATTTCTAAGCCATATATTGTTGTTCCTTCTAAAGTTAAAATTTTGGATGAGGATAATTGGGTAACGGTAGAACTCGAGAATTATGAAAGAATACAGGAGGGAAGAGGCCCAACAATTAATTGTAAGCACCGAAGACCCTAATTATCCATATAATGAGAAACTAGTCAATAAATCAACAATTGAAAGTAGTGATAACTTTCTTGCTAGAGAGAACGACGTGTCAAATATCTGAGCTGCCTCAATTGTTGTTGATAAAGATATGAAGGACAAAGTGGATATAGAAGTTGATAAAGCAATTGGAGATACTTTGGAAATTGATTCCGTTAATAATAAATTGGTTGACATTAGTAACTATTCGGTGCCTTGATCGGATTTTGTTGATCCTTACTTATTAATTCCAGACAAACAATTCGATGCGGATAGTTTGCTACGAAAAATGTGCAAAGTTGAAGGCCGACTGGTTTTAAATGGAAAAGAATTTGTAAAGTCAAGACGGTGCAATTACGATGACCCATTTTGTGTTGATTCTTCTTCCACACTCCTCTCAGTTCTCGTAGAATGTCAACGGAAATTACGTGCTTGGTTGTCTAATCAGAAAGTCAAGTTCAAGCGAATGTGTTGTGTTAAAACTATTCAAGACCATAGTATATGTGTTCCGATGTATGGTTGTCTTCATAAGTTTAAGCATTGGGTTTGTGGATGAAAATATTTGCATGACGAGCCTGTAGGTCGCGGAAATTTTGAAAACTAGAGATCGAATATCGTTGAGGAAGTGGAGGATAATGCAGAAATCAAGCTTCAATTTTTTTCACTCGATTTAGTCGAGTTCTAATCCACTACGGGAAAGTTAATGAGGGTATTTTTCTTTATCTTTTATTTTAACAGTTTATATTTATTAGTTGTTAAGATTTTATTTTCTTAAGATTTGATTAGTATCTGAAGATTGTTTCCTTAGCTGACAATCCTATTATAAATAGGGCTCTCTTGTAAGGAAGCATTAGTGTTGATAATTTATTAAAATATAAGGTATTTCTGAGTTTTCTCTTCACTCGACGGAGTCGAGTTCCAATCCACTTCGGGAGAGTTGATGAAGGCAACTTTCCTCAATTTTTATTTTTAACAATTTATCTTTATTAGTTATTGCGAGATTTGATTTAGATTTGATTAGTATCATAGGATTATTTATTTATTTGGTAATCCTATCATAAATAGGGCTCTCTTGTAAAATAGTTTTGACGATGAATAAAAATATAAGGTGTTTTTGAGTTTTCTCTCTCCCTTTTTTCTTTCTCTCCCCAATTACTTCTCTGTTATTTTCTTCTCATTCTTAGTGTGCGTCATCAGAATCCTAAACCATATAACTGTTATCCAAACTAATCAATTTAAATTCTATTCCTGAATAAGGAATCTAGCGTGCTAGCCAACCAACATATGCAGATCATATCACATTGACTGGCACCTACGATAAATTTTCCTTGATGGACTTCTCTCTAGGGAAAATACAAAAGCATAGCCTTTGTTCTTCAAGAGATTTGTGTCTATACTATCCACAAGAGAGTGAAATTTTGATTATGAAACCTAATGAAAGCATATTCAAGATTGTGTCTATGCTATCAACAAGAGATTGAGGTAACGAAGCAGCAACAGTTCAGTATCACAACAGCAGCTGATTGAGATTTTCTTCAACAGACTCTAATTCCCAGTCGTTGAAATTACGTCTGAAACCAAGGCTCCAGGAGATACTAGAACTAGTCAAGGTAAAATTGTTGCTCATAGAGATGTCCTTATTAGAGGCAAGAACAAAAAGATTCGAGAAAGTGTCATAAAAAGGAGCTTGCCCACACCAATTATCCAACCAAAACCAAATCTCATCTCCCCTGCCAACCCAAAAACAAATATGAGAGAAACTATCCTACACGCTCATAATCCCCTTCCACACACTACGACCGTGAACAGTTGGAAGAGACCAAGACTTCCAACCCCTGAAAGAGTCATCGTATTTTGCCACGATAATTTTCTCAACCAACTATCATGCTCTATCCCAAACCTCCAGAACCATTTCTCAGGCATAATTCTATTAAATTTATCAAACTTCCTAATTTCCAACCCTTCGTGACAAATAGGAAAACAAATTGTGTCCCACTTGACCAAATGATATTTGAACTTGTCTTCCCAATCACTCCAAAGAAAATCTCACTGGAGTTTCTCGAGTCTCTTTTGAACAGAGACCGGTATACGAAATAAAGAAAACATGTATGTAGGAAGACTGGATAATGTACTCTTAATTAACGTAAGACGACCACCCTTAGACAAATGTTAACACTTTTAGGAAGCTAACCTACTCTCAAACCTCTTAATAACTCGATCCCAAATCGAAACGTCTTTATAACGGGATCCTAAGGAAGGCCTAAATAAAACGTAGGAAGAGACTCGACCTTACACCCAAATATAAACGTAAAATCCTCCAAACCGGAAACATTCCCAACCGGATAAAGAGAACTCTTAGGCAGATTAACTCACAACCCGGAAATAGCCTCAAAACACAACAAAGCACATCTCAAGTATTTGCTGGTCTCCATCCTAGGCTTGCACATAATCAAAGTATCATCCGCTAAAAGAATAGCTCGATAAGGAATATTAAACCTAGTTAAAACTCTTATTTTCCATCATATAAAGGATTAAACTGAGCCATTCCATTACCAAGGTGAAATGTAAAGGGGAGAAAGAATCGCTTTGCTTCAAACCCCTAGAGCTCTTAAAGAAACCTTTAAGGACGTCGTTGACTAAGACAGAAAATCTAACCGAACTAATACAAGCCCAAATCTACTTTCTCCATTTACTGCCAAATCCCATCCGACCAAGCACAAACACAAAAACTCCCAATTTACATGGTCATATTTTTTTCAAATATCTAATTTGCAAAATAAATTAGGTTCACCGGCTCTATAATGGGAATCCACACATTCATTAGCAATGAGTGACGTGTTTAAAATTTAGCAACTACCAGAAGAAGCATGTTGAGAGGGGAAAATGACAAAATCAATCACAGTTTTAAGTCTATTGGACAAAATTTTGGCTATAATCTTGTACAAACTCCCAACCAAGCCAATAGGTTTGAAATCTCTAATATCTTTTACTCCTCCTTTTTTAGGAATCAACACAATAAGCGTTCCATTCAAACTACGCTCGATAGAGACTCACTCATATAACTCTTTGAACACTTCAAGCAAATCAACTATAAGAAAATCCCATCCTTACTGAAAAAAAGCCATAGAAAAACCATTTGGTCCCGATACTTTATCCCCTCCAAACCAAATACAACAAACCTAACTTCTTCCTCTTCTAAATGTCTTTAAACCAAATACAACTACTCAGACTGAGCATTAGAAATCGACTGAAAATGAAGGCCTTGCAAAGAAAGATCTTATAAAAATCGATGATCCCATTCTCAATTTCTTCCACCTCTGTTCAAATACCTTTATGAAAACTCATCCTACTGATGTGATTGTGGCGTCTATTAGCATTAGTCGTACTATAAAAAAAATTTAATATTCCGATTCCCCTCCTCCATAAATAAGCAACTAGACTTATGTCTTCAACAAATCTCCTTGCTAACAAATAATCTCTCGACCTTTCTCTTTGAATCTACCCTACACAATCTATGTTCTACATTGAAAGCACCTTGACCATCTTTCTCATCAAGTTATTTAATATTGCTAAGAAGACAATCAAGAATATTACCAAACTCTTCCCTATTCCATTTCCTGAAATCATCTTTAAGAAGTTTAAGCTTTTGGCTCGTTCGAAAACTGGGTAGACCACTCACTGAATATTCTAACCACCACTCTTTCACCATGTCTAGAAAACATCTCTTCTAACCAACAATTTTTTAATATGAAAGGCATAAGGCCTCTCCTAAGATCTCTAGAGTCTAACACAATAGGTGAATGGTCAGATCTTACCCTTGGAATTACTGAAAGATTTGAGTCTGGAAAGTGTTCTTCCCAATCCATTGAAATAAGAAAACGATCTAACCTAGATTTTGAAATGGACTCACCACCACCAAACCAAGTAAAAACCCCTCCCCCTAATGGAAGATCGACAAGATCCTCCGGCGCAATGAAATCAAAAAAGGCTGACATAGCAGAAGAAACTTGCAAATATTTTTATGCGTTAGAGCCATGCATGCCTCCATTGCGACCTGAAGGTCATAGGCTCATACAATGGAAACAACCTCTTTGGAAATAGACATCATAATTCCCTAGAGCTCAGACACTGAAAAGTGAAGCTTTATGCATTGGGTTGTTCTTATATATATAATTTTAGAAACTCTCATACTATTATATCTTAAACTATTTAATACCCTAAAATATATGGCTTGGCTACGGATGACAGTGCACCCCTTGAACTGGGCGACTATTGTTAATCACCCGTTCTATTTTAAGTTTAGGGGCTTTCACGTGAGCATTCTCTATATTTCAGTCTCTATTTAGAAGTTTGAGGTATAGGAATTAAAATTTAGAGGTTGGAAATAGGGAATCCGGTGGGAGTGCACTAATAATGCATCAAATTAAATTTATTCCACACACATACATTGAAAAAACCTTTTTGTATATACTATCAAATGCAAGAAGAATTCATGAATTGGCCACTGAAATATTTCTAAGCCCTAGGGTTTCTTTAGTCGTCAAATTTCTTTTAATGGGGTCAATCATGCATCAAATTATATTTATTCTACATACATGGGGAAAAAAACCATAAATAAAGTATTTAAACTAAACTTCACTACAGATTAATTCAAAAAATTGAAAGAATCTGCTAATCTAACACATATTTGCAATTTATGCTATCAGCTTAAAACAAAAACTTTCGAAGTGACTACTGAATATCTATGTATAAGCGTGAGAAGGAGAATTCAATAAATACAGAATTAATTGCTAAATTCAAGGTGAAGGAAAGCTAACGAATACATTAGATACGGAGAGGGAGAGAGAAAGAGAGAGAGGGAGAGATACTTATTACGGGTTGTGCAGACCTCGACGACAGCCTAAGGTCCCTTCCCTAATTTTCACAAATAGTTGTGCTTATATTTTGTGTATGTTTGTACTCTTTAGAAATACTTTGTTACGAGATAAATTTGGAATTTCACTAGTATTTTTATCATTTTTAAATAATACAACGGTTGATTTGTTACTATCAATTTATAATTCTTATTATTGTTGTAATAAATATAAAATGATCACCTCCATTATTTTATTAATAAGTCATCATTTTCAAAATAAATGTTGTCGTATAGAAATTTTCTTATTTCACTTTAAGCGTGGCCTTAAAAAATTACGAATAAATTTATTTCTCTTTTCCCTAATTTATCTATTTTATTCCAACTAAATTTCCAATTACTCTATGCAATTCAAATATTTAATGAAAGATATTTGGGTAACATGTACATATTATTTACTAAATTTTGAGATTATTTAATAATATTTTTAATTTTAGTGTGTCAACCTTAAAATGGAATGGAGGGAGTATTACCATAAGATCTTTTTTAATATTTCAAAATTATGTTTATAAAGTAAATAAAATATTTAAAAATATAACTATAATTAATTATATAAATAAATAAAGAAACTTAAAAACATAATGTGTAACATGCTCTTTATCGACTTGGAGGATAGTTGTTAAAGTATGAATCCTCAAATTTTATAGTTTTTATAATGAATTTGTGGCAGACTTATCTCTATAATTAACATTTTTTTTTCATGCATTCTCATAAAATATGAATTTACAAATAAATACCACTTTTTATTTTTAGTAGATTGAAGAAAAAAATAATTGTATGCATGTATATAAAAAAATTTATATGACTTGTATATATGCCAATCATCTTTATTTTAAAAATATTTTAAACTTCGAAATACAATTTTAATATTAATTTATAATATTTTATTAGTGGAGTTGGATAATTAATA